>APFE030673481.1:17450-61173 GCA_000404065.3 Pinus taeda | reverse complement strand
TGAAGATCAATGACACCAGATATAGGCATTTAGCCAAGGCTAAAACCCCTTTATAGGGGAAAACCCATTCAAACTCTTCCACTAATAGATTGAAATCAAGTTGGGACAAACCAAGGCCTTAGACCTAACCAAAAGACCTTCCTCCCCCACCAAGTCAGGCTTCCAAGATGATTATGCAAACTTCAGTAGTCTCCTCTTGCCTCCTAGCTTCAACCCAACAACAACACAGAATTTTCAGCCCCCAGCTTTTAGAATTTCGGCCCCAATGCAAATCTGAAATTTTGGCCTCCCCAGTAGCTTCAAAATTTCGCATGTGTGAGTCAAAGAGAGAGAAAAACAGCTTCTTTTACTCGACAAATGTCTCCTCCTTCGCTAGCGTTTTCTCCTCCTTAAGGATTTTCACTCTCTTTTCTTTCTCGAGCTACTACAAATCGAACTTGCTTGAGATGTGCTCCAAATGAGGTTGATTTGTTGCCTTTATATAGTGGATTTTGCCTCCCAATTAAGCCGACTTGTCATCCTTGAGACCGACTTGGTGGAGGAGGCCTAAATGACTTATTTGACACTATAATAAATTTCCTTCTTGACTGACAAAGCCCACAAAGGGTCTTTTACATGATGACAAGGACAAGGACTCTTCACATAAACCCTAAAATCCTACAATGGAGGCTTTGACCTAAAAATCATTGACCCAAGCATTAAACCCATGCTCTAATAAGTCAATTTGTTTTACAATTGAAAAAAAAAAAAAAAAAAACTTTATTTTGACAAATACATTACATTATGACTCAATTGATTGGGAAAAACTTGAGTGTAATATGTTATTGTGCATGACCTAACTATTAATTTGAAGTTTTCTCTATCTAAAATTTAGGCACATTTGTGTGTTTTAGTTAATAAGCTAGGTTAAAGTTAATTTGAGACTATTAACAGATCTAGTGTGTGTGTGCATTGAGTCTAGTGCCCAAAATATATCATATCAAAGCTCTTGAAAACTCTGAAGGAGGGATTTGAGATCGCTAGTGTTGGGAAGAGCAAATTTCTTCTTTTGACAGCCGCAAAATTATTTTTAATTTTGCAACTGGGATTTTGTGGCCAATGTCGATTTCTGAGATGGCATCATTGAGTAATTTGCGATATGAAGACAGTTTGGATGGGGCCATTAGCTTCAATCCCTTGAAGGAGAGAACAACCTTAGTTTTAAAAATGTATGGTATGTGGAATTTTGTGAACATAGACATTCAAGTCCCTTTAAATCCAAACGCAAGTGATTTTTCTGAGGAGGGAGAAGCTCAACTAGACTATAGCACAAAGGAGGAAGAGTGCAAGACGATTTTGAGGGATTCAAAAAGGCCAAATTGTTGAAGCAAGGAGGTCGATTTGTTGAAGAGACCAATTTGTTGGGGCCGAATTTCTTGAGGCGCAGAAGTTGTGTGATGGGAAGGCATAGGGTCGAGTTATAGGTGAAGAGGTGGGCCAAATTCTCCAAGCCAAATTTCTTCAAGGGCTAATTTCTAGTGGGCTGAAATCTTCTAGTGGGGCCAAGTTGCAGGTTCCTTGTAATCTTTGTGAACCCCTAATTTTCCTGAGGTTAAATTTATGAAGGAGAATTGTTGTGGGTGTTTATCTATTGTAATGTGTGATTTCTCTAATTTTATTTCCACTGCATATAAACTTTTGGAAGTTAAAATACCAGTGATTTTATTTTTCAACAATTCAGAATTTATTTGGTTAATAAAATAAATTGTTGGGAATGAATAATTGTTGTGAGAAAATAAATCTAGGCTGGTATTAGGAGATTTAACAGATCATCTAGGTTCTAACCTCTAGTCTTGCTGGGGAAACCTCCCTTGTGGGGATAATATCCAAACACAAAATAGTAGGGGAGAAGCCTCTGAGGTGACAGTGATGGCTAATCTCATTGTTGCCCTAGACCCAAAGTGCCTAGTGAGGCTTTGCACTAGGCTGCTGGATTTTGTGATCACAATTCCCAAATTCAAAACTCAAAACAAACATCATAGAAACAACTTTCAAACTTTCTTATTTGATTCTTACCAAGTTCAAAGTCCCAATTGCCTTTGAATAAATCCCCTCAAGACTCACAACATGCATCAGAAAAACAAGTTTCAAAATTTTTTGATCTGATTCTAACCAAGTACAAAGACGACTTCAAAGTCCCAAATGAATTCTCAGACATGTTCCCTCAAGTATGCTTCCAACTTTCCATCATCTTAGAAAAAACGACATCTTTCATGCAAGTCCACGAATTAAAAATCTTGTTATTACCTAGACAGATAAGATACATAGGATCATCATGATGAGTAGCCTACTTTGTGTTGTTACCTAAAGGGATAAGATACATATAATCCTCATGGTGAGTAACCTAATTTCAAGCTCATGTCATAAATGATGTTGAAAGGAACAGAGAGAAGAGAAGGGAGAGCTATTTCTCATTCTCTGTAGTAATAAATTCAGTTAGATAATTAGTTTATCCAAATGTAAGACAACATGATCATTATATAAACTATAATGCCATTGCTTATTTAACTTTTTGTGGATATTGTCCTGAGTTTGAGGGTGGTACATTTGATTGCCTTGTATTGTACATAGATGGGTGTTCTTTTTTTGGATTATAATGTCATTGCTCTTAAGGCTCTATTTAATGTTGGTATTGTGCATTCCACAAAAGGCTTTGATTTGGACAGGAAAAATACCGGCAAAGATCGCTTCAGGAGTGCCAATGGTAGTCAGACGGTTTGATACTTTTGCTGGACAAATTTTCGAGATTTAGAGTCTATTTGTGGTGTCTTTTCCCACAGTAATTAAATTTAATTAAGCTGGTTGCTCTAGACTATTATTAATATGTCAAAGTACGTATTATCATTACAGAATAAGACTCTAAGTAATCAAAATGTCGAAAAATTAGATTTTAAAAAAAAACAATTTTTTTTTTTTTTTCAAAAATAAACATTAGATAAAATCATTTAATTTTTGGTAAATTTAAAGTTAATATAAAGATCAGTATTTTTTACTCTCCTATAACAAGGAATAATAATAATAATAAATAAATTTTTAATGTGAATGAAATATTTAATTGATTTTAAACCATATTTGTTTGAAAATTTGTATATTAATTACATTAGTATTGACAAAATTAGATATTCAAGATTTAAACAGAGTATACTAAAATTTTGAATAAAATTAAAAAACTCATTATAATATCAAAATAGTTGTTCATGCTAGAGTCTTACACTTTTACCTATCTATACCTTTTCCTAAACTCAATTTATAGGTATTATATTATAGTTTTATTTTTAATATCAATATTATTATTTTTTTAATGTTTTTATAAAAATTAAATTATAATCTTTATTTTATATTATAAAATTTTTATATTTTTCCTAATTTTTGTTTTTTTCAAAATTTTATGTTATTAATTATTTTTTTTTGAGAGGTTTTTTCGGCGTAAATTACAAGAAATTCATTTGTCGACGCGTTTCGAACCCAACCAGTGTGGTTCATTGTCAGGACAGCTTGTCCTGATGATCCACACTGGTTTGTTCGAATACGTGTCGACAACTGTTCTTTTTGTTTTAAGCAAATCTCTCATAAATGATTGGATCACATAAGCTTAATTCCACAAAATTTTTCTTTTCATTTTATTTCATTATAATTATTTATTTTTTTCTAAAGTTTAAAAAAAAAAAAAAAAAAAAAAAATTATCATTATCTAAACCACTCAAAAAATGTATTTAATATGGTTAAGGGTTTTTTAAAATTTTTCATATAATTTTTTTGAAATTATAAATATAAAATACTTCAATTTGATGATTTGAGTTTTTGTTACATTTAATTAAAATAATATAAAAAATCATTAATAAAATTATATAGTATAAATAATATTATTTTATTTTAATTGAACAAGGAGTTGAGTTTAAGTTGTTGAATAACATATTATATTTTAGATATCATTTTTGGGATTCAATTCCATTAAGTATGGTATTCACCTATGACTATTTCCATGAGAAGTAGTTGTAAATGACTAATTTCTCATGATTTTTGAATAGTTCACTTAGCCCTCATTGCATCATGATTTTTGAATAGTTCACTTAGCACTCATTGCATCATGGGATTGAAACTATGAAATGAATGATTTTTGAATAGTTCACTTAGCACTCATCGCATCGGGTGATGCTCACAGGGGTGAAGAAGTGGGATTGAAACTAGTGAAATGAATCACATAGCGTCAATCTTCACTTTTAAGGCTTGCACCTGGTAACAAGGACTTCCCAAGAGGTCACCCATCCTAGATGATTGACGCTATGTGATTCATTTCATTAGTTTCAATCCCACTTGTTCACCCCTGTGAGCATCACCTGATGCAATGAATGCTAAGTGAACTATTCAAAAATCATGAGAAATTAGTTAGTTACGACTACCTCTCATGGAAATGGTCATACGTGAATGACTTACTTAACCCAGTTAAATCCCAAAAATGATCTCTAATATAATGCATTGCCTAAACCCCTTAATACTTAAACATATTATATTTTTGATACTAGCAAGTTCAAATTTTCAGAAACATATTTTATTAAGTGAAAATTGTGAAAAATTATATTTATATTTATTTATTTCTCTTCAAATCTTTGGAAACATGTTCTATTAAATGAAAATGGTAAAAAAATACATTTTTAAAATTTATTTCTCTTGTAAAATTTAGATATTAAATTTAATTTTAATTTTATAAAAAATAATTTTTCATTTACTGAAAAATATAATTTGATTGGCATAATTAAAAGAAGGAGAAGATCTCTTTGATATGGTTTGATTGAGTTCAAACTTGCTGGAAACTTCGCATCTTGCAACCAAAACATTATGGACGGAGACTATCTCTTTGATTTGCACGGACTTAGACAAGCCGAAAATATAATTTGATTTGTGTATTTATCTTGAATTAAAAGGAAGGAGATCATTGGGCTAACCCTTTGATTGGATTTGATATGCAGGGGCTCACATTTACATAACTCTGGTCTTATGTAAATGTTAGGGTTTCTTTCTTTTAGAGACACCATTAACATTAAATTTGATCTCCTACTTGGGAGCTGGGAGTGTTTGACATTTCTCAATATTTATTCTTTATCTGTATCTTTGGAGGATTTGATTTAAATTGACTTCATGAGATTGCTTTCTTCCCTTTCACAGATTATCATTATGTTCTTATTCGTCTATTCAAATTTGAAATAAAGCATACAAATTTTATTGAACTTACACATATTATTATAGCTTAATTTCTTATATAGTTGCTATGTGGTTCGGTTCCAAACCTTCTGAAAATGTCTTCATATGGTTCGGTTTTTTTCAGTCATTCTTTATATAATATTTATAAACTGATTTTTTTAGCTATAATAATATAATAATAATAATAATACGATATTTCAAAAGTATTCATGGAAGGTTTAACTATATGCATTGAGAGTCTACTGTCACAAACCCATAAGAAAAAATCATATATATAATAATATATATATTTTTTAAGTTACCAAGGTTTAGATCATTACTCTTAAAACTAGCATTTTCACCTTATGTTGCAAAGGAAACACCGTAAGGCATAGAGTGGTGAAGAATAGCATAGAGTGGGGAAGAATAGGGACATGTATAGAGTGGGGAAGAATAACATAGAGTGGGGAAGGATAGGGACATGTGAATGGACATTGTTGAAAGCAAGGGTGGATGATAATGCGTTACAATTGCAATAGTTAGTTATGTGTATTCTGAAAATGGATATTTTGTAAATACTAATAGTTTGTGAAAGAATAGCGACATGTAAATGGACATTGTTGAAAGAAAGGGTGGATGATAATGAGTGAGAGTTGAAAGTATTAGTTATGTGTATTTTGAATATGGATATTTTGTAAATAATAGTAGTGTGTAGAAAAATAGCAACATGTGAATGGACAGTGTTAAAAGCTAGGGTGGATGATAATGAGTTATACTTGAAATGATTAGTTATGTGTATTCGAATATGGCTATTTGGTAAATAATAGTAATGTCATGTAGAGGTTATCTATTATCCATGTAGTTGTTTTTGTTTATCTGAACATGTTTTTGTACATTATTTTTTTTTTGTCTTCCGAGATGTAATTTTTCCATATGCTACCTATTTATGGTGTTACTAGAAAAAACTATTATATTGTAATGGAAGAGGTGAAAGAAACGATACGACATTGGGAACAACATCATGGTTGTCGTTCCATATTTGAAAATGCATGAAAAATTGTTGGAGCCATCATGATAAAAATAAAAATTCTAGCATGATTTTGAAAACATTTAGCTAATTTTTTTTGAAAAAGTGGATTATAGTTGTCAAGTTTTAGAATTTTGAGTGCCTTAATTTTGCATAGAAAATGATAGAAATTACAACATGATTTTAAAAATCCAGCTAATTTTTTTGAAAATGTCAACTACAGCGGTCAAGCTTCAGTATTTTGGGTACCCAGGCATTCAGTATTTTGGGTACTCTAGCCTTAGTCCATTGAAGGCCATCTTCTCAGCTCTGAATAAATCTCGCTACACTGATCTTCAAATTTGAACCTCTGAGAAACGACTTCAAATTTGTTGTTTTAATGTGAAGCCTTCTCTGATACCATGTATAAATTAGGTTGTATATTTGCAATTGCTCATGAAGTTTTAATCAAAATCACAAGACACAAACCTACTCTACTGCTTTGAGGACATTAATTTAAAATTTATAGCAAAAATCTCAAGCATACAAGAAGAAATAACACACATGCAACAAGTATTTTTATCTGGAGAAATAAATTTGCTAAAAGACCCAATGCTTGCTTGCATTAATCAAATGAATAGAGATGTATTACAATTGCTTTGCACAACTGATCTCACCCTGCAAGTGCACAATTTCATTCATTCTTCATTGAAGCCATCTAACCCAGACTAGGTCACATTTTGCCTCGTCTTGAGATTATACTTCCTTGTGTTGTTCCTTGAGGAATTAAGCCCCATTATTTAGGAAATTCCTCTAATTAAATTGTGCAACTCCTTAGGCTGATAATATGACTGCATGCAACACCTGTACACTCAAGACTAGTCTACTACTGATGTTACATTGCCTTGGAATCTCCACCTCAACTAGGTAACTCGAATTTTCTGGATGCACTAGATATTTTGGGATGATTGATCAGTTACTGGATGATCATTAAGTTTGACTGAAGTCCCACTGCTTAACTTGACCCTCCACTAGTTTTTCCAATAGTTGGAACTAGTTTAACTGGAAATGAGATAAATTGCCTTGATTGCTACAAATTAGCAATCACACATGCAAAATTGAACTCTAACTCCTCCAACTCGAATTTACTGAGTAAACTGGGTGACATAAGCCATGTCACACAAGTTAACATCATTCAAGTTGTTTTTGATGTGGAAATTCAAATTTTATCAATTTGATCAAGGAAAAATCAAATTGAGAATTTCTTGTTGCAATTTTCAACGCCTAATTGTTATAGTACATTGAGAACAATGTTTGGAAAGGCCAATCTTTAGTGTGTAGGTAGTTGAGTACTACAACTAAGGGCATGATTGAACCAAGAACTACCATTGTACCACGCATATATATCAAACGACTATAACACCTAACACTCCTTTTCCCTCAGAACCAATAACTTTCTCCAGTGAGCTCACCATAGTTGTGATAAAGAGATAAAAGAGGAGCATTATTTTTCTCACATGGCTGCAAAGAAACACCCAAGAGTTACTTCACCAATTAAACTTCTAGAAAACTCAATCATGACTGATGAAGAAATAGAAGATGTACAACATCAAGTATTCAATTTAGATATTCAAATTAAGAAAATAATTGACACTATGTTAAGAAAGGTTGAATTTTCACAAATACAAGAATCAATTAAATAGGATATGGAAAAAACGAAAACAAAAAAACAAAAAAAAAATACTGGAATGATTGAAACAAAAGATGGATGAAAATAAGGAAATGGAGAAAAAGATGGAAAATTGGAAAATAAGATCGTACAAGCCCTCTATGAAAGGCTCCCTAAAATTGATAATGTTTGAAGTGATTCATGAAAATAAAGGTAATATCCATGTTGTTAAAGTTTCTAAAAATAAGCATTTGTCAGAAAGATTTAACTCTAAATAGTGGAGTTACTTATGGATTGTCTCCAAACAGTATGAAATTTCTCGAGGTTGAATTAAAGAAGTTTGAAGGAACAAATATCCTTACCTAGGTGAAACAAATAAATAAATATTTTGAATTGCATAATATTATAGATGATAAACAAACGATTCACATAACAACTTTGAATTTTGAAATATAACGCTATCAATGGTCTAAATGGGTAGTTAAAAGAAATCATTTTTTTTGTTCTTATACTTTGGGTTTATTTACAATAGACTTAGAAGCACAATATGGAAAAGATTGGGAATAAGACTACTTTAGTCAATTGACAAGAATCAAGTACTTAGGTGATATCGAAAATTAAAATTCAAAATTTTGAGTATTGGCCACAAGGATGGATAACATAAGTGATGAAAATTTGTTGGAAGCTTACATGGCTGGATTAAAATAAGACATTAAACATGAGCTTTTCCTAGAACATCATGAAAATATTATGGAAGCTACGCAATTGAATAGTCATATTCAAGCCAAGAATAACGCTACAAACAAGTCTACTGGTGGGACCATATGCATGAAGCAAAGATTGTTTGAGATTCATAAGACAACCCTAACTCAACCTACTTGAATATCACAGAAGAAAATAAAGGAAATAAGAGAAAAATGTATAGCCTTGGTTGTAACAGCAAAGGATCAAAAGAGCATAAATGCCAAGAAACAAAACTATTCAACTTCAAAACTAATGATAGAGAGAAAATGGAAACATCTACACAATGAAATGAAAAAGAACTTGTCAACTTAAAAAAGCAGACATAGAAGTTGAAATTGTGCACAATATTGTTTTATCCATGTGTGAAATATCTATGCATGCATTGGCAAGTTTGTCATCACCTCAAACCTTGAAGATTGTAGGTTACATTGAGAAGCAAAAGGTCATGGCGCTTATTCACTAAGGAAGTAACTATCACTTCATTGATAAAATATTAGCAAAGTGTCTCAATAGCTTGGTATATCCAAGCTATTAAGTATGGGAAAAATGCCACCACATTAAACTAAGTATGGGAGAATATAATTTGGTAAGCCCAATGTATGCCATTTCCATTGGAGGTGTAGATGTTCTATGGATTCCATGGTTGTGAACATTAGGTAAAATTTCAACAAACTACAATGAATTATTCATGAGATTTGAATTGAGAGGAATTCAATATGAATGGAAAAGAGTTAAAATCCAGACCTTCTCAAGCCATCAACTATCATAAAATAGAAAGGGTAGCAAGGGAGTTGTGGTTAAACTTTATTTTATGAAAGTTAAATGGAATGCCAAAGTAGTCTCATCATTCCATACAAATATTTGTTTTCTTCGACAGAGATGTGAGTGGGTTTGTAATGGGAGCATAATTTTTAACAAATTTTTAATAATATCTTTCAAGTCCCAAAAATCCCCTAAGACTCTTGATGTTCTTGAGAAAATGTCATTTTGTAATGGATTGGATCTTTTGAGGATCCACTTTAACTCCTTCCTTTGAAATGATATGACCTAAATACTCTACTTCTTGTTTCCCACAAGGACATTTGGATATTTTTACATACATTTAATTGTTCTTGAGAATTTGTAGAACTTTATCCACATGGTTAATGTGGTCTTCCTATTATTTTCTATAGATAAGTATATCATCAAAGAAAGCTAACACAATTTTTTCAAGATGGGGTCAAAAAAATTTGATCATAAGGCTTTGAAAAGTAGAAGCATTAGTCAACCCTAAAGGCATGACCAAGAACTCACAATATTATTTGTGTTCTAGAAGTTATTTTTGGAATGGTTTCTTTTGTTAATTTGATATAGTGGTATCTTTTTTTAAGATCAAGTGCATGTCTTCTATACCAATATTGGCAATGCCTAAGTTTTGTAAAACAATCACAAAAAAACGTTATGCATAAGGACAAGAAATTAGAGAAATATTGGCACAAAAGGAAGACTATTGGTTTTTGAAAGCAAACAATTCAAGGGAAAAGACTTGGTGAAATCAACGTGTAGTAGAAATAGAAGCAATTTTACATGCAATAAAAAATGATGACAGTGTCTCATTAGGAGAACATTAAAGTCAAGACAAACCATGATATCCTAAAGTACTTTTTGGAGCAAATATTTTCAGTAGAAGAGTAGCAAAAGAACAAGGGTTTGATTTTGAAATAATCTACAGAAAATGGAAGGACAATGTAGTAGCAAATGTTCTTTATAAAATAGAAGAAACCTCAAGTTCATATTCTAATACACATTCTATCCATAAGTGGCTAGCAAAAGCTCACCATAAGTGGAAAACTGACAACAATTCTAAACAAAAAACACAATGGATAAAGGGATGAACTATATGGAGCATTGTGAGTGGAGGGGAGATATACTTTAGTATACAAGGGTAGAATGTTTTCATACCCTTAATCATAGTTGAGGCAACAAATATTAAGAGAATTACATGATCCAAGATCCAAGACATGCAGGGTTTCTTAAAACATATCAAAAGATCATTTTTTTTAATGAATAAAGAAAGATATTCAAAAACTTGTAAAAAAATAAAGGGGAGACAATAAAATCTCCAAGGCTACTTTTTCCATTACACATACTTAATCAAAGATGGAAGACATATCAATAGACTTCATTTCAAGGTTACCAAAATTTAAAGGCAAGGGCGTCATTTTTGTGCTTGTTGATAGACTCACAACATATGCACATTTTTGGAATTCAAAGTACATATATAACAAGCCAAGCAACGAAAGTGTTCATGAAAGAAGTTCATAAACTTCATGGTTTTCCGAAAGTAATAGTAAGTGAAAGAGACCCAAAATTCATTAACTTTTTAAAAGGATTATGAAAAATGAGTGGAATAACACTAGATATGAGTTCAAAGTTTTATTCACAAACAAAGGGTCAAATAAAAATAGTTAACACATGTTTAGAGAGTTATCTACGATGTTATGATTTAGATAAGAAAACTCAATGGATGAAGTAGTTGCTTTTGGCAGAATGGTCATATAATTCCACCTATCACACATATACTAAAATGTCCCCATTTGAGGTCATTTATAGATATACATCTCCTAGTATCCCATACTTTTTGCAAGATAAGTCCAAAGTACATGCAATAGAGTTACAAATGGAAAAGACTAGAAACTTTAACAATTCTCAAGTAAAACCTTCAAATAGCGCAAAACAAGAAGCAAATCAACATGTAAACGAAGAACAATTTCAGAAAATTGATTGGGTATTTTTGAGACTACAACCTTACAAACAATTTATATTCAAGCAAAAGAAGAAAAAAACATAGCTACAAAATTTAATAGAAATCTACAAGATTATTCATAGGATTGGACAAGTGGCATATCAATTAGATTTGTGTTCCCACATTCATAGGATGTATATTGTCTAAAAAAAGGTTTTGAGATAAACTATGCTAGTGCAAACAAAACTTCTAAAATTGTATGAAGAATGAAATTGATCTTAGATTAGAAAAAGTTATAGATCAGCATGCTATATCACTTTAGAATAGAATTGAAAAGCTAAAATCAGTGGAAGAACATGCATTTTGAAAAGGCTAAATGGAAAATGAACGGTTCATGAAGACACAATCTCAATTACAAACTTTAAAGGCAAAACATTTTTAAAAGATGAGGACTATATTAAAACTCTAATAAAGATTTATTATTACTTTATTTATTATGATTAAGTTGAAGACACAATCTCAATTACAAACTCTAAAGGCCAAACATTTTTAAAAGATGAGGACGGTTAAAACTCTAATAAGCATTTATTATTACTTTATTTATTAGGACTAAATTGACCTACTGATAGGTTACATCATGTGGCATTGTCTCCTATTCTCCTATTTATAATAAAAGAGCTTCATTTCTCCTATTTTTGTATTCTCCTATTTATAATAAAAGAGATAGAGATTCATTTATATAAATATCATATTTGTCTTTGCATTAAATTTATTGTAAAAAAAAGATTTCCCATTTGATATTTTCAAAATATTTAGAAAATCAAAATTTGAATTTCCATCTCTTTCAAATATTAAAAAAAATAAAAAATATATATATTCTGATATTTTTAAAATATTTAGAAAATCAAAAAAATATATGAATCTTTTCTTATGCCTTCAACAACAAGAACAAAAAAAATTGATTTTAGACCATAAAGTAAACGAGATTCACTTGTATAAAGATCACATTTGACTTTGCATTAAATTCATTTATAATAAAAAAATATTTTCATATTCTCCTATTTATAATAAAAAGAGATAAGGTTCATTTGTATAGACATATCCTATTTATAATAAAAAAATCCTACTTATAATAAAAGAGATGAGATTCATTTGTAAAGACATCATATTTGTCTGTGCATGTCTGTGCATTAAATTCATTGTCGAGTAAAAGATTTCTTTACCTCAAAATTTGACTTTTGATATTTTTTAAATATTTAGAAAATCAAAATTTGACTTTTTGATTTTTTTTTTTTAAATATTTAAGAAATAAAAAATAAAAAATATATATCTTTTGATCATTTTTAAAATATTTGGAAAATCAAGAAAATATATGAATCTTATCTTACGCCTTCAACAAAGAATTGATTTTGGCAATAAGATTGTTAAATGATTATGGAGATTATCAGTCGCGTGAACAATATCATGCAACCAGGCAGGTGGTTTAAGCTCTTAAGGAAGGAAGAGATGTAATTTTTTCCTTGCCCTATGAAACTAGAAATGTTGTGAGATATAATCTCCTAGGCCAAAGTGAGCATTAACAATGTAGTGAAAGATGGAAGGTGTGTCATCCTGATTGAAGTTCCTTAATAAGGACCAACTATTAATTAGTAAATTTGTTCCATGAATAAATGGTCAAATTTTAAAATAGCTTAGCTTTACTTTCTGCATATGCACAAAGCATTTCAAGAGTATTCCCTGCTAGAATTTTATGCCCGAGTAGGCTCAAAATCTGTCCAAAGAGAGCCTACAGTGTGATCCTAATATTTCTCATAAAAATCACAAATTGTCAAAACAGGTTCAAAAATCTCATCAAAATCACATTAATATCCCCATGATATAACATCCAAAGAAAAGGATAACTTTTGAAAAAGAGAAATCACAACTCTCCCAACATATGGCATTCATCTTGTAACAAAGGGAATTAAGCTGTCAAACATAAGCCATTAAATAATATCAGGAGCTTTTTCCCACGAGTATATATAACAGAGGATCAGGACCAATTTGGAAGCGACTTCTAGCTACTGTGAGTCACAAGACTGAAAGAATGCATTTTGAAATAGCTTGCCTATCCTTAACTTCCAAAACAGACCAGCTACGAAAATCTATAGTCCTACTTTAGAAAGACATCATTTTCAGAGTGGAGTTTTCCATAAACATGATTTGTTAAAAAGGAAATGGAGTTAAAAATAGAAATTGACCTTTTAACTTATCAAAGATTAGGATTAAGACGAGATCCCCATTTTAAATTCACCCTTCATCCAAATTATTACCATCAATTGAGTCACCAGAGATTGAATTCAGACTAGATCCCCATTCTAAATTCATCCTTCATCCAAATTATTACCACCAATTCAGTCACCAGAGATCAATTTCAGAGTTGAGTTCTCTGTAGGCATGATGAAAAAAGAAATGGAGTCAGAAATCGACCTTTTAACTCATCAAAAATCAGAATTAAGACAATTTCCCCACCGTAAATTCACCCTTCATCGAATTTATTACCACCAAAAATCTGAAGCTTGAACCCCTTTTTACAAAGTATATTAATAAGCAATTTCAAAGCAAGGAGCTTAGCATAACTGTCAAATTCCTCTCCCAATCTGGCCTTGACCCTAAAAAAGTGGGTGTCTTAAAATTTTTTTATGACACTTGCTTTATATTTATATTTGGGAGGAGATCCTTGGCTTGCTCCATCAAAATCGTGAAAAGGCTGCCTCTCAAGCATTGCTTTGGGAAGAGTTATATAACTAGCAAATATAAATCTGTGCTGGGATGCACACTGGAAAGGTGGGATGAATCTCCCTTCAAAAGCGTCAATGTTCCTTGCAAACCAAATTCCCAACTATCAAGAGTAAAGCTTTGAATTCTTTTAAATCTGGCTTCCACTACAAGTTTCACCTTTCCCAGCACCTCCTACCCATATCAGGCTATCCACTCCAGCCCACAATGGGGAAGAATATGGGCAAGATGATCTCCTATAGCTTCCTCATCCAGCTTGTATAAAGTACATCGACTTGGCCCATGTCCAATCCACTTCTATACCATGTAGTACTTACACAGAGTAGGGCCTTGTTCTATATGGCCAGCCACATGAAGATCCTTGCTTCATGCCTTTAGTGGGGACTTTATTTTCCAAAGTGGTTTCCACTGCCATTAGATTCCATCAGGCCGATCTATTAACAAACATTGCATTGCATTGAAACCGAGTCTGGGGGTAGAGAATCACCAGACCAGCTCATCCTTGTCTCCTTGAGTCAAACATGACTCACTTTTAGTCCACCTGTGTTAGACTCCCACTGCTCCCCTTCATTCCCTCCCAGCTCTGGAAAGTTTGCCATGCTCCTCTTCATTCGCCTCCAGCTCTAGAGGTTTGCCTTTTTCCACTTTTGCTACCAAAAGATAGTGTTTTATGGAGAGTCAGCCTGAGCTAGATAGAAGTAAAATTTCCCTCACAAGTTGTAGATCAGATGAAGGCATAATTTTTCTTTTAAAATCCTCTTCATTTGTCAGCAATGCTCCAAGTTCAATGTATTGGATCCACATAGTGATCAAGAATTAGAAAGAACTATCAAGCTTTGTCCATAGAACCATAAATCATGTAAATTTGAATGTACAGAACATAAATGCAAACCATACACGGGCAATATTCCATGTTAGGATGTGGTTCAGTACAGGTAATGCAATTTGTCCCAAAATATATTACTAACTCACTACAGAGGATTCAATCAGATAATTTAGATGAGAAAGCAAAATTAAATTGCATCAACACAGTTAAAAATCAAAATCTCATATTCTGCATATTTGCAGACAAATATACATCAGTGAGGAACTGTTGACTGCTCTTATCTCACATTTCTTACTTTCACAATCCGTGGAGCAACATAAGAGACAGATGGATGATATATAAAGCTAGAAATGTTGTTCCTGCACCAATCAACCCCTTCTAAGTAAGGTAAGGTTTCATGGACTAAAGAACAATGCCAATGAACGTTTCTATCTAACCACTAAATTGAATAAAGAAAAGAATCAACCAAACCTGAAGAGTAAATTGTAGCAATGGGCACTGCAGAAAGCTACAGAACAAGTCAATGTCTAGATGCATCTTAATACTGGACAAGTTTCCACGGTAATTCAATTTAACCTTCAGCCATCAACCATAGGAGTATGATTGCGTTAATGCCCTATTCTTATTTTTCGAGTCTCTGGGGAATGGGTGCATTCATCGGATAACCGTCCCTCTTTAGATTTTCTGTTTGAGTTGCCACATTATGTGCATCCGTTGATTCTGAATCTGGAGAAATCGTAATATGAATTTCCGCTGAAAGAAAGTTAGACAAAGGAAATGTCGACCCTTCCCGCACAAGGGGCATACCCTGTGGAGGAAGAGAGTTTTCAATGGAATAATGCATTGGACTCAAAACTGGCGACACTGAAGCTTGAGCATTCAAATTTAGTGACATGTCTGATTTGACCCAAGAGGGTGAATTCAAAGATGGTGATCCTGGTTCATGACCCAACAGAGCCAAACTCGGTGAAGCATCTCTCAGGTCTTGTGAATCTTGGCCAAGATATTTTTTAGAATAGAGTTTATCCTCACAGACCTCATAGAAATTTCTAGTGCGAACCTCCTAACAGAGAGAACAAACACCATAGAAAAGCCATTGCATTAGATCTGTCACATTAGGCTGCCCACAACAGCAGCCATTTCCAGGTAAGCCAAACCTCTTCCGCATATGAATCCTCCAAAACCCACCGTACAGAAGCCCAAACACGCAAAGAATGATCCCAGTGATACCAAAACCTTCCCGAATATTCTCATTATCAATATTGACAGCAACGAAGGTGAAGATCCAATAAGGGGCCATGCATAACAAAATGAAGGTCACTATGTGCACATACATGTTCCCAAACCCCGGTCTATCCATATTCCACCCAAAAACGCAAAACCCACAAAATGTTGAAAAAAATGCAACAGAAGGATCACTCCAGCAGTCAAATAGACCTCCCTTCCATTCTGGTTTAGGTTCCATTCTTTTACTACCTCTTCTAAGAAGAGAGTATTTCTTCTCAAGTCGCGCGTATGTAGATTTGTTTTTCACAGAGTTATCATCTATCCTAATAACATCTGCATCTGCATCTGCATCAGTGATACTTATAACCGTAGTCTCCAAATCACCTTCGGCTTCGTAATCTTTCCCAAGAGGACTCAGGATAAGATAAAGACTACCTGCAACAGGGGCGCCTATTGCAACAGAAACGCACAAACCCACTCCAATAGCCGGACGTTGTCCTCTCTTATAGCCCCAATTCAGACCACGGAGTGCATACTGCGCAAAACAATTTATTTGCAGAAGGAGCACAACTACCATCATGTGTGCCCACTCATGAGGTTTGTAAGTCTCATTTTTACAGTAGACCTTTCTAAGATTGACAATGTCCTCTGGTTTCCATCTAATGAGAAGTAAAAGATGATAACAACGTTGTGGGTGTAGATAAAGGCACATCATGGTAAATAACACATTTAGAATTTGATTATTGACCTCAAACCAGGCATCCCTCTCACTCTTTTTAGGCACGACCCTGTTAAGAAAGCCAACCAGAACCAAAAAAAGAATAGCTCCAGATACTGCCAGAGCAATACCCCATATTAACAGTGCCAAATTCTTCGGATTTCACAGCCATACTTTCACTGCCTCCTTCAAAAATACCCACCTGATTTCGCCAACAAAAGTGACTTTAACGCCATCCTTGAGGCCACGAAAAGGCTTCGCCGGCGCTAGAGTTCATTACCATAAACTCCCCTAAGAATTCAAACGGACTCTATCTGGAACTCCTCCGTAAAAAGTGCACAGATGTCAAGCGGAGGGCATTGTTCATTGCCCTAATAACGCTTTTTAAGGTTTTTTAATGTTTTAAAACATTTTTTTATTAAATTAGACAGCTGATTTTTGTTCAATCATCTAACAAAAGATCTAACAGCTACCATTAGGATAGAAAGGCATTTGGGGGAGTCCATTTCAGAGAGAAACGCCTTACGGCGTAAATATATGAGTAGAAAACAAATTAATAAATTAAATAAGTGTGTAATGTTAATTGGATTTATTTAATAGTAAAAAGAATATTTTTTTTTTTTTAAGTTTAATTTTTTCAAATATATCGTCAATTTGATGTAATGATTTACGAACTTTGTTTTAGTTTCTAAAAATTTAAATATAGTAAATATATAGATAATATATATATATATATTATATATAAAGTTATTTTCAATGCCAAAAAATATAATATACATTAAATTCATTAAGTGTATTAATATTTATCAAATAAATAGATGACAGAAATTTACATAATTAAAAATATTGATATAGTTAATAGACCATCATTGAAAATGATTGATATAGACCATCTCCTATGATTGTGTCAATATGTCTTATAATAAATATTATTTTAGTTAATAAACAATATATAATTTTAAATGTGTAAAATTTATTGATTAAATATTACTATCTGAGAGCGATCCTTTTAATTATATAGATTATTTATTTATATAAATAGACAAATTGCAGAGTTAAAAATAGTTGATATATTCGATAGAAATCATAATTTTAGAAATTTGAAAATGATTCATTAATTTTGACTGATAGAAAATGATAATTAATCATTGAAATATAAAAAATGATTGATGAATGTCTATCCGCAATTTTATTCTTCGAATCCATATCAACTATCTTTAATTATGTCAATATGTATTGCAATTAATTGGTGGTTGAAGTTTTAATCATTTTTGTTTGAAGTATATTCCATCCATTTATTCGTCGTAGTAATTTAGTCCGAAGTGATCGATATTTATTCACCCGCTTACTGTGAGTTGATTATGTGGTCACTCCGTGATTTTTTGTGGACAAAGTCTATAAATAATAGATAGGTTCGACTATGTATGGAAAACAATATAGGTTTAGTTTTTTTTTAAGATTTGCATAGTTTAATGAGGCGGAGGAGTTATTTGGAAAGTTATGGAAATTCTAGTTATGTTTAGAGAAAATCTGGTAAGGATTTTTGTAAATCCAAGTTATAGTTGTTAAAATTCAAAATTTTAGGTTTCCTATACATTTTTGGTGGTGCTAAATCCATTTCCACCATATAAAAAAAAATAATAAAAAAAAATAAAAAATTGATTGAAACACTGCATCTACAAGATTTTTTGAAATTTTTTTACCTGGATTCCGGCCACTTTTAGCCATCCTGGCAATTCCTCAGCGTCGTTAGACGACTCCTTTAAGATTAGGTTCAATGTCCATTTAAGGTACTGTTAATTTGCTGTAAAAAAATTTCTGTCTACAATGGCTCTATCACAAGTATTTATGCATCCTATGCTCACTTCAAATTTTTTGACGGGTTTTCTGGCAAATGGTATGGGACATCTTCCACAAGTTATTAATTATTCTTATAGATTTTTTTATTTTTTCAAATGAAAAATTTATGTTCGGAGCAACTTTCAGTCATTCATTATTTTGTTGGAATTGGATCGTAATATAGGTGGGGACCAAAACTGTTCACGTAATCATTGAATCACATCTACATTTTGTAGACTTACTTTCAGCTATTCATAATCTTGTTCGAATTGGACCACAAAATCTGTTGAGGACCAAACCTCCTCACTTAACCTTTGAACCACATCCACAAAACTATACTCGGTAGACTTTGAGATAACACACTACTACAATTATATGTGCAGTGTTGATAGAAAAAATACTAAAAATACAACCAGAAGTGGGAAAGTTGTTTTTAATAATCAGGGCTGATGAGTCCACCTCTGCGTTAAAGCCATTGAAGAATGAAGTAAGAAGAGCATTCTCTTCAGTGTTTTTGTGATCACTGGTTTCCCAATCTTTTGTGTAGAGTAATCTATTTTGAGATGTTGATAAAGTAGACTTATGTAATGCTAAGTTCATCTCTAATGAGAATACAGGGTTATGTCATGTTGAGTTCACCTCTCATGATTTGTGAAAATTAGGTTATGAACACCAAGTTACTCAATGGGTTGCTTGAAATTTATGGCAATGAATTTCAAGAATTCATGCTGAAAAGATTGGTCCCTATGACCAGAGACATGAAACAAAATCTTGGAATTGAAAAAGATATGATCGATGTGCTCACAAAGGAAGTGGACATTATTTTCAGCTCTATAGCAACTACAACATTTTATGAGAGGTTTTGTATTATTTAACTAAGGTTTAACCCACATGCTTAAGTATAGTTAATCTGTATAGTTTTTTTTTTTGGAAAATCTTTGTTAATAATGGATTTGGGCCTTCTGCAGTTTATAGATTTGTGCGTGAATGAGAAGAAACTCGGGACAAGCTTGTTCGTTGTTATATGAATAGTAGATCTTGTGGTTGTCATAGATCAACCAAGTCATGATACAGATATGTGGCTCTTCACTTCTCTTCTCATCGATTGGGCCTTTTGCGCTTTATAGATCCGCAGCTCTTCTCTTTGCTGCGGTTTGTAGATATGCAACTCTTCACTTCTCTTCAGCAATATTCTGTGGCCTTCTCTTCGGCAATCTTTTATAATCAGCAAGAGAGCATTCTCTAGATGGCTCCCAACTTCGTAAAAATAATTGTTGGCTTAGTTTTGTCAACCTCTAGGGGGCAAGCTCCTACTCATATCATCAGTGAAGCCCCAGCTCCCACTGTTCAAGTGGTATAGGCCTCACTCAATGAGGCTTTGAAGTTCTCTGAAAGTGCCCTAGTTTTCTAATTCAATGGTTTTTGGTCCCGGCTAACAACTCTCCATAGTTGACTCTCAGAGGTATGGAAGCCTCTAATTCCTGATGCAATTAATATCTACCCCTGTGCTAGGGGTTTCTTTATAGTAGATTTTGAAAACCCTAAAAGCAGACAATGTATTCTAGATTCCAGCCCTTGGTTTTGGGAAAAATCAGGCCTATTCATGAGGCCATGGAACCCATCATTCGATCCCTCAACAACAGTCATAACATCAGCAGCAGTTTGGGTGAGATTGCCAAACCTACCCTTGCATCTCTAGAATTTCTCTTTGCTAAAAGCCATTGGAAACGCAATTGGGAAATTTTACTCCAGGTGCCCAGAAACAGAGGAATATGCCAGAACCACCTATGCATGCATTTGTGTGGAAATGAACTTTAGCGCCGGATTCCCAGCTGAAATACACCTAAAAAGTAAAGACTATGTGTGGAACGAGAGACTCGATTATGAAAGTGTCCTCTTCATATGTCAATCCTGCTTTGAGACAGACCACCTAGCCAAAATTGCCCAAAAGCCTCCCAGAAAAATTCTACTAGAAAAAATCACCACATATCTACATGGTGGGAAGGAGCACAAAAAGAACACTACACTGTCGTCAAAGAAGAATAGTCTCGAGAAACTCTGAATCACAAAAAATCGGGCAAGAAAGAAACAACTCTCAAGACAAGCAGGGGAAAGCCCCACCCAACAACAAAAGAGTGAACTCAACAACCCCTCAAGCATCAACAGTTATGAGGATTCGAATACTACACAAAATAAATCTTCATTTAACAGCAAAGCAAATCTCCTAGACCAAACTTCTTCCCCGACTATCTTCAAAAGGACGAACACAATAGATCGCGAAGCTAAGACACAAATGTCCCAAGAACCAGAAGAGATGAAGGAGATACAAGATAAAGAAAGTGGGAAGACGGTAGAGAAAAAAAAAAGAAAGCTACAACACCAATCTCGCCAAGAAAGATGAGGAACCAGACAATTAGAAACTATGAAAATTATAGGTTCGATAGACCAATTTGGTCTCAATGGACGTTAACCACCACCACCACCACCACCACCACCACCATCATCATCATCGAAATTGTTGTGATTTTTGAATTTATTTAATTAAATAAAAAAATATATTATTTAATTATATAAATTATT
Source organism: Pinus taeda (assembly GCA_000404065.3). Classification (NCBI taxonomy): domain Eukaryota; kingdom Viridiplantae; phylum Streptophyta; class Pinopsida; order Pinales; family Pinaceae; genus Pinus; species Pinus taeda. Next base: position 39,844 of record APFE030673481.1, on the reverse strand, counting down.
TTTAATTATTTAATTTGAATAAACTTATAAACTATATTTTGATTTAATTTATGTGAAAGTGAGTTTCCTAAAATAAAATATCATTCTTTCATTGGGTTCAGAGGGGTGACTCCTCCATGCTCAACTTGGAATTGGTACATGTTTTTATAATATATAGTATATTGTCACTTTTCTATGTTCATTTGGGATTGGTATTTGTTTTTTAAATACATAGTATATTATTGGAATTGGTATTTGTTTTTTAGATATATAGTATATTATTGGAATTGGTATTTGATTTTTGAACACATAGTATATTATTTAGGTGAGTGGTATTATTAATTTAAAATATTATTTAGATATATATATATATATTGTTTTGGTAGGTAATACCTACGGGATAACATAACCTAATGGCAAGGATACCTTAATAGTGTACCCATTCATTGTCAACCAAAAACCCCATAAATTTATTAGATATATTATTTTATTAATAGTATTGTATTATTAATATAATAATTATTTAGACATATTAATTATAATAATAGTATTATAAATATCAATTTATAATTAAATTAAACAAAACCTATTTCTAAAAAAAAAAAAAAAAATCCACATATATATTAAATCTTAAACATGTGATATAACGTAAATAAAGAGACTTCGTCCTGAAATTTAGTCCTCACAAATCATATGTGGTCCAATTTCAAACAAAACTACTAATCACAGCCCCATTTTTTATAAATATAATATCTAAGCCGTATTATGTCTAGCCAACTCACCCTAAATACAACTAACTCCTACTCTATTACAGGTGTGATGTCGCCTTGTACACCAACACAAAAGCAATTATTAGCCTTCTAGAATTTGGCGAATGTTGTGAGAAATCCCAACTGTTCTTGCACATCTGTACTGGTAAACTATCAATCTCATGGTCTTTTCAAATCAATATACTTAATAAATTACACATGTTAATAGTTGGAATTTAAAATGTTAGTACGCAGTTGTAAATAAAGGTAAAATTTGATTGGCGGACTATTCTAAATTAATATACTTATGAGTTAAATATGTTATTAGTTAAAAAATTGAATATGAAAAAAAAAATTACTATTTTACATTTTTAATAGATAATATTTTTTTATTTTTTTTTGTTGTGGGTTTAAATATATGTTATAAAGTTATGTGTATAAAAATAAAATAAATAAATAATTATTAATTATTAATTATTAATAATTCAAAACAACTTAAATCCATTTAAATTTCGGATCTACCAAGCATTGAAATGAATTAAATCTCTTTTCACTCTAAAAGAGGTTTCCACGTCAAGAGATTTGATCTCTCTTGGCACTTTGATCCGGAGTTAAATGGGTCTAGGTTGGTGTAACCATGTATTCCATAAGAAAGACGAGATGTTTGTTGACAAGGGTGACATTAAAAATGATAACTCGTAGTCGATACATAAACCCATTTAATTGTTTTCCCTAGATAAAAAAGTATATCTTTTAGTAAACCATCACTACTTTTAGTCTCAATATCTATTCTAGCAAACATTTTTATTAGGTCTATTTTTATATAACTATCTAAATTATTTCTAATAGGATTAAAACTAATAAATGCCAAAAAAAAGGGAGTAGATTATCAAGGCAAACCCAAGCTAGTAATTGTCTTATAGACTTAGCGGTAAGCTCAAAAGTAAGGAACAATGAGAAAACAACAAAAAAATCCATATAGTATAAATAAACCTCACAATTATTTGTCCAAGTCACATAAATTCATTGTTAAGAATGTTGAATTTGCATATTACTAAAGAAACTTGTAAAAGGGAAGAAAGGTTGTAACATCAAGCATATAGAACCCCATCTTTGGGACTTATTTACATTTCGCCACATTACACATTAGACATAAGAGGGTTTAAAGTAGATAAATTAGATATTTTTCTGTGATCCACATCCTTAAAAGAAATAGGTTTAAGAATCAAGGTCATTTGGCTGGCCACTCTGTGCAAGTGGAAAACCAAAGTGATATTTGCATCTTTTCTAGAGTCATGTTATGAGTCCCTAGATAATCACAAAGTCTAAGAGCACATAGATATGAGTTGTAAGCCTTATCATTGATGAGGTATTCTCATAATCCATTGATAAGTTTTCAATAATATCTTAAATCTAGAATAGTCCTATTCACGTAGTATAAATTCATATCATGAGATCAATACAGTGTAAGTTGAAGATGGCATAAATTTTTTTCTACCATATTTTGTCTCACTTGTGGTTGTTCAAAAGTATTAACATTCAGGTAGATAGTTAGACAAAAAAGCATATGATTCTGAAGCCTTTAGCTCAGCCACGAGTGACTTCTTGGCCCAACACTCACTTGTGTTGTGAGTGGAGCTCTTATGGAACTCACACCACTTTCCTATATCCTTCGGCTTCGCGGTGTTTTTCTTTGCTTGTAGCTTTGGTGGGTAGCCTTGGGCCACCCCGCCTTGGCTTTGTCTTTTGTCTTGCGGTTTGGCGGCACCTTTCCCTTGCTTCAGATTCGCAAATCCAAAGTCTCGCTTCTTCTGTTTAAGATTTTGCTCGATCTCGATGGCATATCAGTATGTCATGCCGAGCGAGGAGACATCCAGGAACTCCATCTCAACCTGGATGTACCTATGTAGGAAGCCGTGGTACTTGAGAACCAAATGCTTCTTTGTATCCTTGATACCCAACTTTGTGCAAATGGTATCAAAAACATTGGTAAACTTTGACACATCCTGGTCCCTTCCCTGTTGCAATGTTGTCCACTTGATGTATTTATCCTCATAGCTCCTGATAGGGTAGTACTTCTCCTTGATGGAATCTCGAAACGAGTTCCAAGTGGGTGCAGTTGAAAAAATTGAGTTCGTACTTTCATCCTTCTACTCACAGTAGGTTTCCCATCAGTCCTCGACATGGGCAGATTCTTTGAGAAGTGAAAAAGTGATATTTTCCCAACTGGAAAAATCATGAACAGAAAAATATCCTTCTAGCAGATTTAACCAATTATCCACAACGTCTACATCTATCTGACCCTCAAATATGGGAATGTCAAAGTTAACTTGTACCTTAAAGGGTGTGGCGCTCCCAGAGTAGCTGCCAGAAGTAGATGCGTCTCCCTTGGGTAGCCGTTGAAGGATCTGGGCAAAGTTGTCCATCATCGTGTTCCTTTGTTGCTCGAGGGCCTCTTCGAGCAAGATTTAATAGGATCTCTTGACCCCTCATCTTTATTTTCATCCGCCATGGGAGGCCGTAAGGCTTTGCAAGGCTGGTCTTATAAAGGTTCGAGTAGTTCAAGCCTTAACTCCTTATATCTCGACCTCGTTGGGGACATGCAAAGAAAAAAAAAGAACAAGAAGACCGCTCTCAGACCACTGATCTGGATTTAAATAGGAATGCAAGAAATGATAGATTTAACCGTAAACACAAATATGCAGTAGAAATAACACTTCATTTCATTAATATTAAATATTGAAATATGCTTACAGACAGAATGGAAATAAGACTAACTCGGGCAATGGTAGCTTAATTCTGAAAAGAGATGTGGCAACTACATGCTTATGAACTATGTTAAAATGAGGCTCAAAGGCCTATTTATTCTTCAGAAACAATGGAAAACTCTAAACATCCAAGAACCTAACCTTAGGAGTTGAAGCTCCAAACTATGGGCCCCGTTTGGGTAAATTAGTACATCAACTTCCCAGGATCGTAACTTTGGCATACGATCTTTGTTTGATGCACACAAAACCTCGTTAGAAAGATCTATCTTAGGAATACAACTTTTGAGTGAGAAACATCAATATATCACTTATGTTGCTCTTGGTTTTCCCAAAAAATATTGTTTATGACCTCAAAATGACTCTCGAAGTTTAGGACTCAAAAAACTCCCAAAAATAGTAAATTGTGCTATAAATAATGAAAATGAAAAACTGAAAGAAACAATGGTGGGGGTCCAAGTGGAATAGGCCGGTAGCCACCAATATCCACCTAGATCGAAGACCACAACTATTCATCCCAATTCAAAAAAGCTTGCCTTTCCATCTCAACTGACATTAGGACTGCATTAATTGGCCAACTGGTGTTTGGTGTATTTCATCGGCCAATGTAGTTATGGATGAGTGCAAAAATTAAGAGTGAAATCCTATTGCTTTATTTGGGATGCTAGAAATAGATCTCTTCTAATTTATTCTGTTATGAACTACCTTTTCATCCAAAGGTATGAGGGAATATCTTCAGACAACTTGTGATATGTTTCAATTATTCATGCCTTCTATTTATAGCCATTTCGTGTCTCCCTTTGTCTTGGGAGGATTTGGGTAGAAGACATAGATCTATTTTAAACAATTGGGAGGGAATTTATCTAAAATTTATCAGGCCACATTCAGACTCCTAGCCTCCTGTCAGCCTTTATATTGTGGGATTTTTAGGCAACGGTCTGTGATCCAAATATGGACTTAGTTGGAGCAATCGAATGAATTTTTATTCCTCGAATGCACTATATTGATTATGATTGGTGAAATTTATAAATCCCTTCTTCCATTGGACCATTTGAATCTCGATTGTCCATTGGAGTTAGACTTTCTACTAAGGTGTCGTTGGGCGGGTCCCCTCCTTTAATGCTCACTGGACATGATGTGTCCCTCGATGGGCCCCTATGCTACATGGAAAAATCAACTCGGTGTACCTGTCCCTTTGACTGAGATTGGTTGGTCTAATTGGATTTTGTCATTTTGATAGTCCATGCGATTGGCTTGATTGGTTCAGATGGATTTTGACAATTTGATAGGCCATTTCGATGGGCGGTTTCAAATGGATGATATTATGATTTCGCCAATCTCCCCTAATGTTGTAAAACTAATTGAAGTTATTGTCTAGTGGGAGGACCAATATTCTCTATGTCTCTCTTTTGATTGGGGTGCGGGCTGTGAACAGTCGTTTAAACAATATCCTTGCCACAGTGTGAAGATTGACTCTTTCCCTCACAAACACAAGACCATAAAAGTGGCATTAAATTCCAATAAATTATTTATTGAGGCCCATGGATACTGGGACAAATATATTCAATTAAAAACCCGATATTTAGTGGGTTGATGGGTCTTTTGTCAATACAACAAAGTACAGATGAAAAAATGGGTGGGAACCTGGTGGTTTGCTATCCTTTAATACTATCTACATGATAGTGCCCTTCAAAATGGCTAGTATGTGTTCCTTTTTTTGACTCCTATGGATGTAGATTTGATTGTTACTTGACCATGGGTTTAGGGTCATGGATACTTATCCTTATAATGATCGTCCTTAGGTTTTTATCTTGCTTTCAAACTTCCAAGGAGGAATATCTTTTGGGTCAAACTTCTAGGTCTCCCAATAGAAATCTGGATCATAAAATATATTACAAATATATCTAATACAATTGGTAAATTCTATTACCTAGATGAGGGAAGCCTAGGTGGATTGGAAAAACTCATAACATGGGTTATGGTGGAGAGAATGACCACAAGGGGCCTTCCTGCAAAAATTGACTTATACTAGGGTCCCTGTTCACGTAAACAAATTATTGATTTTTTTAGAATCTAAACTCGGATATTCCACAATTTTCATCTTTGCTTTGTCGATGTTCCAAGTCTAGACCAAGACTCATCATCAGGACTTGATTTACAAAGGAGAGAGGGAGTAGTTAATTTAAATCATCAGGTTGGTTGGCTCGCATACTTGACATCTCCCATAACCTATTTAACACTACTCCCTCTCTCCTTTGCAAATCAAGTCCTAATGATGAGTCATGGTCTAGACTCGAAAAATCGACAAAGCAAAGATGAAAACTATGGAATATCCGAGTTTAGATTCTAAAAAACTGAACCACAGAAATCTACAATCCATTAAATTATTGATTAATGGGCTATACACTTCCAATGTCTTTGTTTCCATGGAATGGGTCACCTTATGTCACAATGCCTAAAAAGAATCAATAGGTTCTCTCGAAAATCATGTTCCTCTACTGATGAAGGGCGATGGGATTTTTCTCAGAAAAATTCTACCAATCTTCATGCTAAGACAGGTAACTCTCCAATAAATAATTCCACTGACCCTACTCACTCTCTTTCAAATTTCCTTCCTCCTATTGTGACTCAATTTCTTCCCAATATTTCTCACCTCAACCCTGTTATCAAATATTCCATGCTTGTAATCACAAATCCCCTATCAAGATTATTAAATTAGCGATTGAGGCATCTTGACACTCAATCAAAATTACAACCCATTGAAGAGCCTTCCAGCAGTGATTCCTATTTTCTTCCCCTATCAAATTTAGGGCCCCATCTGACATAATTTTTTCTCCATTCTCATAAGATCTGGAGCTTTAGACCCTATCCAGATAATCGCAAAATACTATGGAACCTCTATCTATAAAAAGAAATTTCTTCAATGACCATGACATTTTTTCTTGTCTAGCCTCTTGTAAGAAATGTCACTACTAGAAGGAAGAAAGGGACAAAATATAAAAATATTATGAACTTCACCATGCTTCCATAAAACCTGATGGAACATTTCCATGTTCCCAGAGACTGCCCATCCCCCCAAGAAGATCTTCCCTAATGTCAATCTTCCCTCTAAATGTTTGTTGTCTAGGATCAACCCACAAAATAAGATCCTTGAGAAGCATAATCAAAATCTATAACTATGGAATAATACTTTTACAGGAAACTATGACAAGAAGGGATAAGGCATGGGAACATCTACTACAAATCTATCCAAAATGGTATGTATGTGCCATCGGTTCCAAAGATCTCTCTCGGGGATTAGGAATTATGTGGAACCCAAAATTATATTATTTCAAAACTTACAACACCACGTTGGGAATAATTATTTCGGGTGGACATAGATGCACTAAGACCCAACTCCACATTATTAATGTTTATTGCCCATATAAAAACAAAAAGGACTTCTAGAATTATGCTGATAAAAATGGCCTCTTGGATCTTGAATCTCTTATTTCGGCAGGGGGCCTTAATTTTTCAATTGACTCTTCAGAGATTTGGGTTCTCTTTATCGCCCAGACTCTTCGGAATGTTATTTCAAAGATCTTTTCTTGCAAAAGTTCTTTAGAGACATCATGCCCGATCCATTTGGCCCTACCTAGAGGAATGGGAGGAGGATGAGTAGGGTTTAGAAAAACACCTTTATCACTTATATGTTCAGGCTACATTAGAAAGAAAATTAAAGGAATTACAATCCAACATCCTCCTAATTAAAATATCTGATTATTTCCCTATATTGCTGCATTAGACAAGGATTCATAGCCATAAGTCCCCTCCTTTCAAATTCAATCACTTATTGTTAAAGGATCCAAAATTTATTTCTCTTGTAATTTCATCTTGGCAGTCCCCAAGTGGAGACTTTTCTCCCCGGAAGATGGAAAAATTCAACCATAAGTTGCGTTCACTTAAATCGAAGTTCAAACTATGGCCTAAAAAAAAGAGATGGGAGAATATACAAGAATTCATCTCAATTGATCAGTAGGAAAAAAAATTGGAGGACCCCAGTTCCCCAACATACTTTTATGATTTGAAAAAAAATTCTCTAGCTGGAAATCTGAAGATTAAAATCATTCTCTGCCAGGCTGAGGAATTACAACAAAAGAGCATAATATTGTGGATTGAAGCAGGAGACAATAATAGTTGATTTTTCCACAAACATGTCTCCTATAGGCGCCAAAAAACTCAATTTGGGGCATCAAATAGGAATCAGGTGAACTCTTAATTAGTCAATCAGATATTGAAGCAGAGGCAACAAAATATTTTATCAATTTGTATTGTTCTAGGCCTCATGTCCCATTTTGCAAACAACTGGTAGTGTGTGATTTATTCCCTACTTGGTCCAATTTAGATGAAAATAATCAAATGGAATGCCCTGTAACTCAAGAAGAAGTTCTCCAAGTATTAAAAGACTTGGCCAGAGGTAAAAGTCTGGGACTTGGTGGGTGGACTATGGAACTCATCCTACACTTTTAGGATATAATGATTGCAGATCTTACTGAGATGGTTGGAGAATCCAAGGGTCTTGGTTGGGGGTTTGGCACCACAAATGCTTCTTTCATTTGCCTCATTCCCAAGGTCTCCAAATTGCTAAAATTTTATGACTTTCACTCAAGTTCTTTATGAAATGCCATTTATAAATTGATATAAAAAACAATTTCAAATCGTCTTAAGCTTTTCTTGTCCAAACATATTTCCGAGGAGAAATTTGGTTTTCTTCAGCACAGGCAGATCCATGATGTAGTTTCAATTTCTCAAGAGGTCATACATTCTGTCAATAAAAACCATTTGGATGATTTCCTCATGAAGATAGATTTATAAAAATCCTTTCACTCTATTGACTAGGAGCTTCTATGGATGATTCTCGTGAAGATTGGTCTACGCTAAACCATGATTAACTAGATTAAAGCATGGATAAAATCTACCTCTTTTTCCATCTTGATAAGTGACCTCCGTACAGTTTTTTTCATAGCCTTTATAGGACTTAGACAAGGTTATGTGATGTCTCCACTATTATTTCTTATCGTCATTAATTGTGCAAGCTGAAAAATTAAGGATGCTCGATCACATGGTCTCATATCTGGGTGTAGATTAGCGGCTATAGTCTCCATGTTGCACTTGATCTTTGTGGACAATTTGATGGCTATTGGGAAGTAGGATCCTAAAGAATGGTTATCACTTCATGGTGCCCTTCAAGACTTTAGTCTTTCTTCAGGCCTACTTTTGAACAAATCCAAGTCAATTTTGATTACAAATGACCTAGACATAGTATCATCATCACAAATTTCAAATACTTTTGGGGTTAAAATTGTTCATATGGATGAAGGCTTTCGATACTTGGGTTTCATTTGGAAACCAAATGGTTATAAAATCCGTGACTATGATTGAGTCATATAGAAAATCAAAAGGCGACTTAGCCATTGGGAATACAACTAGATATCTCTTGGGGGTTGACTTGTTTGTATCAAATTCGTCCTTCATAACATCCCCATATATTGGATGCATATCTTCAAGCTCCCAAAGGGTGTGATCAACAAATTAAACGCAATCACATCGCGCTTTCTATGGGCTACAACAAGGAGAGAAAGGAAAATTCACTTGGCAAGCATGGATTTGATCAATCTTACTATATCACTTGGTGTATGGGGGACAAAATAGAGTACTTTTAACATGGCTCTTCTAAAAAATATTTGGCCAGCAATATCCAGTGAAGGAATTTGGCAACAAGTAATTTGTGCAAAATATTTGCAAAATAGGTATTTTGTTCTTTGGCTGTGTGATGGCACTCAATATCCCACCTTCATCTCCTACTCATGGAGTAGCCTTTTATCGACAAAACAATGGGTCTTTGGTAATCTTACATGGGAATTTGGCTCCAACTCTACTCCAGAAACTGGACTAGACTCACTCTCAAGCACGATTGACTCTAATCTTTCATCTCCCGATCTCATCACCTTCATAAACAACAAGGGATTATTTGTGATCAAATATTTAGAAATTTTTGCTCTCTCGAGTCTCAACTCCTTCCTATAGTCACTAGAAAGAGGATCCTCAATTTGAGACCCTAGAGATACTATTTCCCGAATGGGAAAATTATATTACTAATCTTAAAATGTCTGGGATATTCCTCTCTACTAAATATGAAAGGCTTATTTGGTTCAGTGGTTCACAACACGGGAGGGTCATTGTTAAGGAAGCATATAAATTAATCTCTTTTGCCTCAAGACAAATTCTGGTTTACTCTTGGATGATGAGGGCTTGGAAATGGAATTTTGCCCTGAAATTGAAATGCTTCTCTTGGCTTGTTTCTCATAAAAACTTTCTCACATGGGATGTTTTATGTAAGAATGTTTTCCATGGTTCGGGATGATGCAGTCACTGCCTTTCATTTGGAGAGGAAACACTTCACCTCTTCATCCTCTGTCCCTTTTCATACTAAGTTTGGAATGTGGTGCTCCATATGATGAACTACCCTGCTACTTGGGAAGGTCAGGAAATTATCTCTTGCATTGGGCGGTGGTTTATGGATCATAAATCTCATCGTACTCAAGCCTTCTTCATTATATGGGGCATCTGGAAGTCTAGAAATGTTTTCATCTTTGGTCAACTTATGTCGAACATTTGGAGGACCAACTGTAGTATCCTTTGATATTACTCATAATTTTTGGCCTCCTTGTTGTTAGGACCCCATATTGTCTCTTTTTGACCTTATATTTTGTCATAATATTACCCTTTTCAACCCATATTTGAAAGTCCTTGCTAGTGTTTTGACTCAATCATTCTAAAGGTATACAGTGACTCTTCTCATTACTATATGTTTAATTATTTAACACATAATCATGCTATCTTTATAATTGATCTTTGAAGTTGACTGAGTTTCTGAACAATTAAAGAATGATGTGCAGACCGCATTGTTGAAACTGCCTAAAGCTGGCAGGACTATCTTTTGCAGTTGCTGAAACAGCAGGAACAACACACAAATCTCAAAGCTGAAACAGCAAGAACAACATGCAAATCTCAAGGAGACAGTTGAGATTTGCGTACTAGATTTGACAACAACAAAGGAACCTGATCGATCACTGAGGAAGCTGTTACATTGGTTGTAACGTTCATAATATAAATTACTGTAACAACATTCTGTTGACGGGAAACTAATTTCCCTATTTTTGTATAAAGGGTTGAACTAGAATTTATAATACAAATCTTTTGTAATAGATGTCTCCTCTATAAAGAGGAGACATCTACATTAGAAAGGGGGGATGAACAAGCTGTAACACAAGGATTGTAGTTGAACGAACGAGACTGAATCTTTTCTGTAATATGGTATATTGATGGATGAATAAAGTTTTGTTCTGAGTATTTCATCTTAGTTTCCGTGTCCTGGGGAATCTTGTGAGAAGGACAGGGCCCACCTTCATCACAAGAATCGCCCATTCTCTTTCTGTTGTGTGTTAAGTGTGATTTCTGTTCATACCTTGTTAACAAGTACTGCTTCTGGATGATATTTTACTTTTGCTGAAACTTTGTTTCTCTTTTAATCGATTGATGCTATTTCATGAGTGCCTCACTGGTGATTAGGATTTATAGAGTGAATTGGTGAACTGGATAACAGAGGCAGGTGTTGAATGTTCCTACTCTGGGGATAGGGTCCTGATCCTTTGTTACAGAACAACCATTGTTTTCTTTTGCAGATTTGTTCTTTCTGATTAAATATCCATCTCTTATTAGATATCTACAATAGAGTATAGTTTCTGTAACACAGAGTAAAGATTTAACAGGGTGTGATTTATTTATACTATAGATTTTATTGTTATTAAAATTGAGTACATACAATGCGTAGTTTCCTTTGGAATAATCGGACTTTCCCGAGTTGACAATTTATGTGGCACTTGATTGTTTAATTAGTAAGCAATTAAAGTGACCAACATTTTGGCGCTGTTGATGGGGAAGGCGACCGAAGATTTTAAGAGCATTAATGATTTTATTTTAGATGTATAGAATGCATGAAAGGACGCAGGAAAACTAACCCTACAGGCGGCAGGGCCCAAGGCAGAGGAGGAAGGAAAACTTTCATTGATGACATTATTTCAAAAGCTGAAACATCTCAGAAGATAAGCTCTCGGAGGCCACAGACTTGGCACCCTCTTGAGATGGATTACGAAACGGAGGGAGTATTGGGACCAGAAAGGGCCGAAGAGACAGTAGAACAAATCGAGGAGTCAGTGGAAGATATTGAAGAACCGATAGAAGATATTGAAGTTGAAGAACCAATAGAAGATATTGAAGTTGAGGAACCAGTTCAGGACATTGAAAGCCCTACAGAAAGCGCTAAAGACTGAGCAAGTGAGACAGGGGAGAAACCAATGGACGGAAACAATGAAGGATCCGTTGGTGGGGGACGAAGAGAAGGAGGAGGAGAAAATTCCCTTTCCACCTTGGAATTCCCTATTGGAGATCTTCCTAGAGGGGCAACTCCTATGAAGAACATGCCACTTTCAGCCCTACCTAATTTCCATGATTTATCATCTGAAGACCCTGATGAATTTCTATTCGAGTTTGATATATTATGTAGGAGTTATGATTATGTTACTAATTCTCAAAAGTTAAAGTTATTTCCAGCAACATTAAAAGGAAATGCACTAAGGTGGTTCATGAGCCTGAGAAAACATGTGATCACAACATGGGATCAAATGAAAGAAAAATTCTTGGCCAAATACCAGGACTATTGTCGAACAAGAGAAAGGAAGGATGAATTATTTAAGACAGTTCAGAAGGAGGACGAAAACCTGGAGGATTTCATGGAAAGATTACAATATAATTTGCAGTGATCTGATCATCCAAATATGAGTAAGGATATTCTTAAGTCAATACTATTAAAAGGGGTACGAGATGACTGCTTAGATATGTTGAATATACTTGGAAAAGGGGATATATCTAAGGAATCGTATGACGAGATTGTCAACCTCTGTAAGAGATGTTCAAGAGGAGCAGCAAACAAACCAAAAAGCAGAGATAGTACATACTCAAGAGTCCAGAAATCAACTAGTGGAGGAGCAACACGGGCTGAAATAGGTAACTTACTTGAAGAATTTAAAACTGAAATGTTAACTTGCAAGTTAAAAAGAAGCACGTAGAGGCAGAAGCTGCTTTGGCTATTTTCTGCTCTAAATGCAGAGAAAAACACCCACTAAGGGAATGCCCACTAGACAAGGTACCAATTTGCAACATTTGCGAGAAGGACCATGAGACTCAACAATGCCCTTCTTTACCAGGAATAAAAGCAGCATTGCAACCAACTGAAGAAGAAGCTGAAGCAGTTTACTTGCTGACACAGAGGAGGCAATGGCAACCACGAGGACAAGGTATGAATTCTAATATGCAATTTAATCGTTGGAATAATCATCCTCCTTTTCGAGAAAATTACCCGCCCTTGAATCAAATGCAATACCCACCCTTCAACCAAATGAACTTCTCACCCATACAGCAACCAAACCCTCCCATTGTCGATCCTACAATATGGAATCCCTGGGCTCTACAGTAATATTATTTTAATCAATGGAACCCAAACTGGACAGCTCAGTAAATCCCATTTCCAAACCAATTTCCCTAGTATCAACAATCTCTCTCCCTACCATCAAATTCTCCACCAAATAACCAGACAATGAGACCCCAGCTGCCTGTGCAACCGAACCCCAACCCTAATAATAATAAAGCTCTGCAGGTCATTGATATTCAAAACCAGCCTGTTTTCCCTATGCAATGTAATGATATTCATTTGCGCTCTGGGAGAATAGTTGAACCCATTATTGATGACATTACTTCTTCTGACTCTGATAAAGAGGAAATGGGAAAAGAAAAGTCATCTAATAACAATGCTGGAACAATTGAGTCATCCTCTAGTAAAATTGTTGAAACAGTAGAGCCGCCATTCCTTGAACGTATGGCTCTTACCAAGACACTTGAGCCACCTGCTTTTAACCTCTTAGGAGAATTGTAGAATTTGTATGTTAAAATTCCACTCTTACAAGCACTTAGAGATGTACCAATTTATGCTAGAACTGTTAGAGATATTTGCATTAAGAAACCTGGAAGAAAAGCTAAAGATCCCCTCATAGTTCATGTGATGGGTGATCTAGCTGCTTTAATGTCAGGAAAAACCCCTCCTGTGAAATATGGTGACCCTGGTCATCCTACAGTTATAGTACAGGTTGGAAAAACTTTTGTTTCCAGAGTTCTAGTATATCTAGGTGCTGCTATAAATATTATGACACTTGAAACTGCACAGTTATTACAGTTAAAGAATGTAATTAGGGAAACCCCAACCATTCTAGAACTAGCTGACCATTCCACAATCAAACCAGAAGAAGTTATTGAAGACCTAATAATTTCAGTCGAATCTTGAAACTACACAGTTGATTTTGTTGTATTATAGACTAAAACAAAGTTGGGGGGACATCCATTGATTTTAGAGAGACCTTGGCTGACTACAGTAGATGCCTTCATCAGCTGTAGATCAGGTTCAATGACAATTTCTAACGGATGTAAAACCAAGCAGCTTACTCTTTACCCTCATGCTACACCTATGATTAACAATGATAACTCTGTATGGTTAGACTATGAGGATGATGAGACCTAACCCATCTTGACTGTTAGACAAGCCTTAACTTTTAAAGATACAACCGAGGATGAACTAATTAGTAATTTTATTTCTGAACCTTCTTCGGTTAACTCTGAAACACATGATCACTTGACTACAATCTTGGAACCTGAATCCCAACAAAACCTTAAAACTGAAAATTCATCTCAGACATCAACTGATATCTCCTTCAAGAGTATAATAGTAGAAATCGAGCCTGGCAAAACATTAAATATAAACCCTAACCTAACAGATGCTGAAACACAACAGTTAATAAAGTTACTTCGTGAGAATAAGGAAGCATTCGCATGGGACTACACAGATATGAAGGGAATCTCTCCTGAATTATGTACTCATCGTATTTATATCAAAGAGGGGTCTCACCCAGTCTGTCAGCCCCAGCGACGAATGAATCCCAATTTAAGGGAAATTGTGAAAGAAGAACTTCGAAAATTGCTAAATGCAGGATTTATATATCCTATATCTGATAGTGAATGGGTTTCTCCATTAGTGATTGTACCTAAGAAAAATGGGAAATGGAGAGTGTGTGTGGATTATAGATATCTAAATAAAGCCACTCAGAAAGACCATTTCCCCTTAGCATTTATTGACAAGGTGCTAGACATTTTGTCAGGAAAGAGATTTTTTTTTCCTTTTTGGATGGATTTAGCGGATATAACCAGATAAAGATTGCACCCCAAGACTAAGACAAGACCACTTTTACTAGTCCATAGGGGACTTTTGCCTATAGAGTTCTTCCATTTGGGCTATGTAATGCTCCAGCAACATTTCAAAGAGCAGCGATAGGAATTTTCTCTGATATGCTTAATGACTCCTTAGAAATATTTATGGATGAATTTACTCCTTATGGTGTGACTTTTGAAGATGCATTACAAAACCTTGAGAAAGTACTTAAACGATGTATAGAAGGACATCTTTCCTTAAGTACTGATAAATGCCATATGATGATGAATCAAGGGATGGTATTGGGACACTTCATCTCATTCCTAGGAATTCAAGTTGATCCAGCTAAAGTGCAAGTAATTCAAACTCTTCCTATCCCTAAAACACAAACTGATGTAAGAAGTTTTTTAGGGCATGCTGGATATTATAGAAGATTTATCAAGGATTTTTCTAAAATAGCTTCTCCTTTGTTTGTGTTACTTATGAAAAATGCTGAATTCAAGTGGACTGATGGTTGTCAAAAAGCATTTAATGAACTTAAACATCAATTGTTTACAGCTCCCATCTTAAGAGGACCTGATTGGGCACTCCCCTTTCATATATCCTCTAATGCTTCAGATACTGCAATTGGAGCTGTCTTGGGTCAAGAAGAAAACAATATTCCTTATGCTATCTATTTTATTAGTAAAAATATGACCCCTACTAAACTTAATTACACAGTTACCGAGAAGGAATTTTTAGCAGTCATTTACGCTATTAATAAGTTTCGACATTATATTACTGGTTACATTACGTTTGTTCATATTGATCACTCGGCCATTAAGTATTTAATGAACAAATCAGTTACAAATGCTCGAGTTACCAGATGGTTATTATTACTACAAGAATTTGATATTACAATTGTAGATCGACCAGGTAAAGAAAATGTAGTTGCTGATTTCCTTTCTCGGATAAAAATTGATGAGAACACTCCAGTGGATGATTCCTTTCCTGATGAATATTTATTTGCAGTATCTACTCACTCACCTTGGTATGCAGACATTGCCAATTATTTAGTTGCTGGGAAGCTACCATCACACTTGTCACAAAAAGAGAAAAGAAAGATCATTCAGCAAAGTGCTAGGTACAGCTGGATAAGTGGGTGCCTTTTTCACACAGGACTCGATCAGGGAATTCGGAGATGCATCATGGAAGATGAAGTTTATGATATAATGAAGACTTGTCATGATGGCCCTTGTGGAGGGCATTTTGCTGATAAAATAACATCACATAAGGTTCTTAGAATGGGTTATTATTGGCCCTCACTTTTCAAGGATGCAAAGAAATATGTTAGGGCCTGTGATAGCTGTCAGAGAATGGGCCAGCCTAATCACAGGGATGAAATGCCACTGAACCCCCAGGTAATACTTGAACCTTTTGAAAGATAGGCTCTAGATTTCATAAGTCCCATCAACCCTCCATCCAATCAAAGAATTTATATACTGGTTTGCACAGATTATATGACTAAATGGGTGGATGCTAAGGCACTCCTTAGAGCTAATGAAGAATTAGTTTTAACCTTTTTATTTGAAGAAATCTTTGTTAGGTTTGGATTGCCTAGAGAACTAGTCACGGATGGAGGACCTCCCTTTAACTCTCATGGCTTTAAAGATACACTTCATAAATATCACATTAAGCATAAAATGACTACGCCTTATCACCCTTAGGCCAATGGGCAGGTGGAAAGTACGAATAAAGTCATAGAAGCCATTTTAACAAAAACGGAAAAGGAGAATAGAAGGGATTGGTTTCAAAGGTTGTCGGAAGCATTATGGGCTCATAGAACTACTTGGAGGAATACTACGGGTTTTTCACCTTATGAATTAGTTTATGGTAAAAGTGTTGTTTTTCCTGTGGAATTTGAAATCAAAACCTTAAGGATTGCTTTAGCTATTAACCTTGACTTAACTGATGCACAAACAGCTAGGTTGCAGCAGCTTTAGGAATTGGATGAAAAGAGGTTGGATGCCATCCATCAAACAATTATGATACAACAGCAAAGAACCAGATGGCATGATAAAACCATTAAGCATAAGTAGTTCCAAAAAGGTAATTAGGCTGTATTGTATGACTCCCATTTTGAAAATTTTCAAGGTAAATTAAGAACAAGGTGGCTAGGACCTTATGAAGTAGATACCGTTTTCCCAAATGGAACAGTCAGACTCATAACAATTGATGATTCTAGAACACTATTGTTAGTGAATGGGTATCGGCTCTGTTTGTATCAACAACCTATTTCTAAAGAGGATTTCAAAGACACTTGCATGACAGATATACATTATGTCTTTTTTGGGGAGCCTGCTATCCCTCATTGCACTTAGTTTTTCTGTTTATATATTTATTTTTCTTAGATTAGATTTCTTAACTAATAATCCTTATCAAGGGTTGCCATGTTACAATTAACTATTTTGCAGATCTTAGCTTCGGAGGATGGCTGAGAAGAAAAATTTCAATACAGGAAGGATTAAGCTTCGTCTTGGGAAACATTGCCATTTCACTTCAAATCATAATTCATTCCCTCTCACTTCCCTTCAACAAGATTTTCCCACCATCTCCCGTTGCTTGAACACCATTTCCCGTTGTTGAAACACCATTTCCGAGTGCTGAAACACCAATCTTTTCCATTTTTCCTAATAAGCACCAATTTTCCCATTTTTCCAAAGAATGAACCATTACTTTCTATGGATACATATCACTCTTCATTAAAGGAATCAGCCATTCATCCTGATAATTATGTTCCTTCACTATTACTTCCCGTGAATAAAGAAAACCTTGTGTATAAAAACCCTCATACTTTATAAACCCTTTTTATGACCATCATCGATTTATTAATGACAAGATTATATTTTTCGCGCAACAACCAAAGGTAAAATTTAAAGGTATGTGTGTTTACGTGTAAATATTAAATTGTAGTTAATGAGAAGATATTGATATGATTGCCGAAATCACCGTACCTTCAAGCATATCATTCTATCCGCAGTTGGGGGGGGGAATACCGAAATATTGTAATCATTACATGATACACCGATTACCGTCATTTCTTACTTCTCGCGGTAGTGTCTAGTCACCCCATCTGTGCCTTATCGTGTCATAACTTCATTTGGAACATCCTACTTTGTTTCGACTACGACAACTCAGCTCTGCACTCTGCATTTTGTTGAACTAGTAACTATGGGAGGAAATGCTGTTAGACATGAACCTGGCTCAACGACATTATTGGAACTTTACCAGGAGGCATACCAAATCTTTCTACAAGCAGGATGGGTGGACTATTTCCGAAGGCTTCTGGATTTTGATTCCCAACAAGTTCTGGAATTCGCATGCAATTTGAGGGAAGGATGCTCTACTGTCCAAGGATTGCGAATTCCAGTAACAGAGGAGGATATAGCGTAGGTTTCAGGGTTATCAACCAATGGTACTCATTGGTTTAGCCAAAAACACCTCATTCTCAACGCACAACAAGATTTTCAGCTACCAGGGGAGCACATCGAACTTAAAGGTAGGGGTGTGGCACTTCGTTTACTATCACCACCATGGCCGAAGGTTACAAAGTTCATTAAGCATTACTTCACCTGTGAGGGAAGTTATCAGGTAGTCTACCAGAACGACTTTGTGTTATTGAATCATTTAAGGCATGGTCATTTAATAAATATGCCATACTATCTACTTGGTTGTCTAAAAGATATGGCACACTATACCGTGAACGCAAGGCACCCACTCCTCTCCCTCATGCACCATCGTTTGGTTCAACTCTTAATTCATAGAGGCTTTGGCTTGCACAATCCCCCTCCCCTTAACAACCCTCCCTAGCAAGCTGCTGAAATCCTTCAACCAGCAGAAGAAAATCCCCAGCAAACTGCTGAAATCCTTCAACCAGTAGAAGAAAACCCCCAGCAAGCTGCCGAAAATCAACAACCAGCGGCTAAAACACCCCAATTGAGCACTGAAAATCCACAACAGACCCCACCCCTTAATGAAGCTGAATCATCCACTCCCATCGTCCATATTCCCACCGATAATTCGGATGACAATACCCTGATTATTATGCTCAAAAGGAAAAGACAAGAGAAATTTGAAACCCCACTAAAGAGAAGAATGAGGGCTTCAGTTAAGGAAGCCGCTATTTCTGATAATCCCCCTACCCTGAGGAAAAGTCCTCGTAAGAGAAAAACCATTGTTTTTCCTGCTTCCTTACCTCGGCGACGAACAAGGACGTTTGCAGCAACTGAGGCCATTACCCCAAATTCCCCACCTATCATCCTAAAATCCCGTATTTCGCCTAGCCTTGACCCCTCACCTTCCTCACCCTCGGGTGCTGAAATTCAAAGCATTCACGATTTTGTGACATCATTTTTTTCAAAAGATGCAGCTGCTCCATAAGAACCAGCTGCTGATTCATCTAAAGTAGACACCCAAGACGATGTACGGCATGTGGCTACTCCACAAGAACCAGCCACTGACTTAACAGGTGTTACACAAGAACCACCTGTTGGGAAACAAAAGGAAGATGACCTAGATGTGGCTGTTACACAAAAACTAGCCACTGACCCAACATGTGATACACAAGAACCACCTGTTGAGGATGCAAATGATGAAGTTGCCACCGAACAACAATCATCCCATCCACTGGAACCTGCAACTACTACAGAAGGCTCGGTTACTTTAACCCCCCTTTAGGAAGAAAATGAGTTTTTGAAATATGAAATTGAGGCTTATCAGCAAGATTTAACAAGGGCAAGGGAAGCTTATGAGAAGGAACTCAATCTGTACATGTTAGCTCAGGTAGCATCTGCAGCTGAAAAGAGTGCAGAAAAGGATCAATACAATGAAAACATGTGCAGTGAATGTGGTGATCTCTATTCTCAAGCCGGTTATAAGATAGTCGAAGTTCTGTTGTCTGGATCCAGTCCGGTATCTCTTCCTATTATAGTTAAAAAAGAGTACCCTGCTGTTACACAAGAACCAGCAGGGTCTTCAAGGACCTTGGAGGAAGAAATAAAACCACCCCGGCCTACCCTAGTTGTTACAGAGCAGAAACTAGTACCAAACTCTTTTAAGACTATGGGTACCTAGACTGAGCCTCGATGTGTAAGCAATTCTCACACCCAGACTAAACCTCAATGTGTAAGCAATGCTCACATCCAGACTGAACCTCGATGTGTCAGCAATGCTCACACCCAGACCTCCAGTTTTCAAGAACTGAGGGACACATGGAAGACAGAGTATGATCTCTCACAAGTAAAGGCATTTCAGCAACAGAAGTCATTATGGCTCAACTATGCATACAGAAATTGGGAAGTTCTTGAACAATCACGTGCACAACACAAGGAGAACAAGAAGCTAAAAACCAGACTGTCCCTTATCTTTGACTTGGTCCAAAGGTTACTTGCCACTAGGAAACCATCTTTTAACTATTCTATGTTTTTGAGAGAACGCTTAGCGTTCCTCCAAGTGAAAGCAATCAAAGATGGACGACCCCACCAGGTGTCTACACCTCAACAATTTATTGAGACCTTTGCAGAAGCATCGAATAGTGACCAGAAATTGTTGTGTGAACTCTATCTTCACAATGAGGCTATGCCTGAAGATAGGAAGCTTAATTTAGTTCCTCTCATTGGTGATATTCAAATAATAGCATTCGTTTCTTTCTTGGCTAATCAGCTTACTTGGCAAAATGCTTTTATGTCAGTAACACACAATGAGGAGAACTGTCTTCTCTGGATCCAAGCTGAGCCACAAAATGCCACTGTTTTTATCGCCAAACATCAACGAATTGTACGAGAACTAGGGATGACTGACCATATCAGGAAACTACAGGTAGAAGTCTTGGATGACTGCCAATACTATGTCAAAACTAAGGGAACTCTGGCTTTAAAAGCAAATAATCTATTTTGGGAACACTGTCCTAAGGAGAGACGGGAGTACCACCCCTTTAACCCTCTCAATCTTCAGGAAACAATCTCACGAATACCTAATTATGCTAAATGTATTCGACAGTGTGCTGAGCAATGGATTGGTTATCACTTTCACTTCCCTCTTCTATGGCTACCAGGATAGCAATACAAGGCTCAGTTCAAATTGACCAAAAAGGAGGAGCTTGCAGCATGGCAAAAAGTTCAAAGTGTCTAGGGGTTCAGAGACATGGTTGACAACACTTTCTATACTTACTACATAAACAATTTGCATTGTTCATCCCAGTATTCCGACTCAGATTCAGAGTAGAAGTTGCATGCGGACATGCAATCCTTTTAGTTGCGGGGGATGTTAGGACCCCATATTGTCTCTTTTTGACCTTATATTTTGTCATAATATTACGCTTTTCAACCCATATTTCAAAGTCCTTGCTAGTGTTTTGACTCAATCATTCTAAAGGTATACAATGACTCTTCTCATTACTATATGTTTAATTATTTAACACATAATCATGCTATCTTTATAATTGATCTTTGAAGTTGACTGAGTTGCTGAACAATTAAAGAATGATCTATAGACCACATTGTTGAAACTGCCTAAAGCTGGCAGGACTATCTTTTGCAGTTGCTGAAACAGCAGGAATAGCATGCGAATCTCGAAGCTGAAACAGCAAGAACAACATGCAAATCTCAAGGAGACAGTTGAGATTTGCGTACTAGATTTGACAACAACAAAGGAACCTGATCAATCACTAAGGAAGCTGTTACATTGGTTGTAACGTTCATCATCTAAATTACTGTAACAACATTCTGTTGACAGGAAACTGATTTCCCTATTTTTGTATAAAGGGTTGAACTAGAATCTATAATGCAAATATTTTGTAATAGATGTCTCCTCTATAAAGAGGAGAAATCTACATTAGAAAGGGGGGATGAACAAGCTGTAACACAAGGATTGTAGTTGAAGGAACGAGACTAAATCTTTTCTGTAATATGGTATATTGATGGATGAATAAAGTTTTGTTCTGAGTATTTCATCTTAGTTTCCGTGTCCTATGGAATCTTGTGAGAAGGACAGGGCCCACCTTCATCACAAGATTCACCCATTCTCTTTCTGTTGTGTGTTAAGTGTGATTTCTGTTCATACCTTGTTAACAAGTACTGTTTCTGGATGATATTTTACTTTTGCTGAAACTATGTTTCTCTTTTAATCGATTGATGCTATTTCATGAGTGCCTCACTGGTGATTAGGATTTACAGAGTGAATTGGTGAACTGGATAACAGAGGCAGGTGCTGAATGTTCCTACTCTGGGGATAGGGTCCTGATCCTTTGTTACAGAACAACCATTATTTTCTTTTGCAGATTTGTTCTTTCTAATTAAATATCCATCTCTTATGAGATATTTTCAATAGAGTATAATTGCTGTAACACAAAGTAAATATTTAACAGGGTGTGATTTATTTATACTACAACTTTTAGTGTTATTAAAATTGAGTACATATAGTGCGTAGTTTCCTTTGAAATAATCAGACTTTCTCGGGTTGACAATTTATGTGGCACTCGACTATTTAATTAGTAAGCAATTGAAGTGACCA
>APFE030673481.1:0-12435 GCA_000404065.3 Pinus taeda | reverse complement strand
ATTCATATCAGCCTTGAGCTCTCTTATAGTTTTTATTGGCATTGTGGCTTGGGATCTAACACTTGAGTTGAACTTCTTTCTCTTTGGGGGATCCTCCATTGCACCCTTTGGCTTGATCTTTGGTCTCTCACTTTCTTTGCCGATTCTAAATATGTTATTGATTGGGATAACTACAACGGTTCCTTACATTCTCCAGCTCTTGAGACTTGGAAACATTGTATCAGAGATATGTTAGCTGGATTACTTCATCTTAACATCTTGCACATCTATCGAATTCAAAAGAGTGAAGCATACCACCTATCTAAATCAGGTTGTTGCTCTGTCCCGAATCATATTATCTTCCAACAATTCTTCTCTCACTCTTTGACAAGGGGAGGCTTCATCCCTATATAACATGGCCTTCTTGTTTGCAGGGGTCCCTTGTCTTCTTATGTCCCTCTCTTTCTCTCGAGCTACTTTTGTAATTTTTTGGTTCTTTTGTCTTTTTGACATACTTATTTTACTGGGGTCAATGTTGATTTGAATATTCTGATAGCAAGTGATTATGTTTTTATATCTATAGAGTCATGATATCTAATCTGACTAGATGTATCTTCTATGTGGTGATATGTACTTTCTAATTATTAATAAAAAACAATTTGTTCTTTGTGAAAAATATGAATTTCCACATCTATAGCAAAATAAAATTTAATTGATTTTTAAAATAATTTTCTAATAAAATAACAAAATCAAATATCTTAGCCAGAAAATTAAATTTGATTTCCTTGTAACAATATCAGATATTGTTATGCTTCTAGTTTGATATAGCCAGAGCTGCTTATTGCACTCTCCCACCCATTCACCCATTTACTATAAAGCAGGCCTCTAATAACAAGAAAATTTTGTAGAATTTTACTATGTACTATACACAGTGCTTTTTCATCTAGATAATTTGACTCCAAAACATCAAGTATTGTTTTAGAAGATTTGGGAAACAAACTTTATGCTTGAGTTTCTAAATAAATAGAAATTTTCTTAGATTTATATTTATGAAGTATAAGTAGATTAACATATGCATAAAGTTGAAAATGATGGATACAATTAATAAATATTCTTAATTGCGAAAGTTATAAAATATATGAGTAGTAAATAAATTAATAAATTAATTAGTTTGTATTGTTAATTGGATTTATTTTAAATGGTTAGAAAGAATATTAAATTTCTTCTTTTTTCACGTTTAATTTTCTCGAAAGATATCGTCAATTTTGATGTAATGGTTTTGAACTTTTTTTTAGTTTCTAGAAAATTTAGATATGTATAATTTTCATCTAAAATATAAAGTTATTTTCAATGCCCAAAAATATAATATACTATTGGGCATGGAATCCCCCCACAACAAGTTTTGTAGCTCAAAGCCCAAGTTTTAGTCAAAGGTTTTGTAAGACTCTCCGAATTGCGGGCGTGGAGCGCGAAGTAGAGGTTAAGTCATAGGTCTGTACACCCTAAAGTAATGTAATGTAATGTAAAGTCATGTTGGCCTACCCATGGTTCGCGGACCATGGGATTGTATAAATAGAGTGAGGCTCTAAGTTATAAAGAAAGTAGAAAATGGATTGAATAGCGAAGGAATGGTTCAAGCTTGGAGTAGGATTCTAAGTGTGTTGGATTGTAGTAGTAGGAAGAGTTTCTGCAGCTAAGTGTGCAGAGGCCTAGTAGAGTCCACAGCTGAGTGTGCAGACCCCTGTAGCTGAGTGCGCAGGGCCGTGTCGAGTTTGTAAGTAAGATAGAAGATTAATAAAATAGAAGTTGATTCCTATTCTTGTGTATTTGCTGTGTATTATCTTCATGTTTGTATTCATTTATGGATTGCGCACATTGACATGATTGCTGAAATGTTGTAATAACCATAAATCTTACACACACAAGTTAAGTAATCGGTTAATATGCAAGGATCTTGGGTATTATACAAGTTGCGGCCCAAGTAGGGCTGCGCGGGAGTCGCACCGTAGGTGGTGAAGGGATTGTAAGTGCACATAGTGACGGATCGGAATGCGAACCTCTAGAAGCCCATCAGACATCCCAAGGGTGCAGAAACCTAGTTCTAGCACCCTCCCATACTACTCCGGGTGAGACCTCAGTTTGCACTCCGTGGATTATTTCCAAAAGGGCCAGCAGTATTGGAATTTGCTTGGCTAAATCATCTTTGAAGCTGGGTTAGGCCCATACAAGCCTACAAATGGTTCCACTTCCGGGATCGGGATCTGCATAAAGGATGTCTAATGTCGTGCCACTGGAATCATACAATGAATGAAATTAAAGAGTGGTTGGACAAGAAGATTCACAAGTTCGTGGCGCAAGAAAATAGAAATCCACGAGTATCTACGGAACAATGGTTGGATCGCTACCTGTACACTGAGATCCACGAAATTTTCTTTGCATTTTTTCCATATGAGCTATATGAGTGGATCACAAAGTTAGTAGATAGCAAGGCTCGACAAACCAATAGTGTGGACTATAGAACTAGTGCACAGACTAGAAGCCTCAAAAGAGAAGGTAGTGCGAGCTATGTACCACTAGCTCGACCGAATAATAGGAGGATTTATCACTAAGTTCACGGTAGACATGCCCATCAGCTATAGTGAGGGAGAGCGATGTTTTCTCAAGGGACTACGAGGTAAGTATATTAAATCTTTGAACACTTGGATTAAGATGCTATTGTGTGAAAAGCGGGTTATGCAAATAAATTAATGTTTGGGACTACGCGAAGTGGAAAGATCTATAGAAGTAGAAGAAGTGAGGAGTTGGAAAATAGTCCCTTAATTTCACCCTCATTGGAAAGCGAAGAGGAGCTAGTGAAAGTTTCTCTAAGAAGCGCGGTCAGTTTGATAAGACAGAGAATTCCATGTTTAACACCTCCACCCACACCACCACCTGTTTCACCCCCCTCACCTCCATCCCCACCCACTCCACCTCTGTCACCACCGCAATTCAGTATGGGGAGTGTGATCAAACTGCCAGTGTTCAGAGGAATAGGAAATGAAGATCCGGACCAATTTTGGTTCGTGGTAAGAGCACTATGGGAAGCACAGGGCATCGTGGATGATAATATTAAAAAGGTTACACTGGTGAGCATGCTGCAGGATCGCGCATTAACATTGTATATCATGCATTCTAATGACCACCCGAATGCAGGAATTGCAGAGATCCAGACCACGCTGAATAGGGAATTTAGCAGGCCAAAATCAGAGACACAATCAACCATCAGGTTTAAAGAGATCACGATGCTCCTGGGCGAGACCCCGTGGGATCTGGACCAAAGGCTGAAGAGTATGATCCATGAAGAAAACATGACGTTAACAAATGCACAGCATCGCACATGGTTTGTGGCCACACTTACGCCACACTTAAGGGTGGCGCTATCACAACAAAAATTTTCCACCCAGGCCAAAGCTTTGGAGATGGTAATGAGATTGTATGAGACCCCTATACAAGACCCTGTTTTGGGAGTCCAACAAATCCATGTGCAACTGCAGAATCTATGTCTAGAGATGCAAAGTTTGAAACAGGACAGGACAACTCGGGTGAAGGTGCGTGAGGAAGTATGGTGCATAAAATGCAAAGGCCAAAACAACTATCCAGTGATTGCGAACTACTTGGCACGGGGAGGGCCAATGCCCTTAAGACTGGAGGCACAAGCGGGGCCAAGTGCAACATCTGCATTATGGGGTGCGATCTTCTAGATAGGAGGAAAACATACCATGGATAATTGTTATCTGTTGCAAAAGTATATGCAGACGTCCCAACAATTATTTTGTAATTTCTGCAAGTCAGTAAGCCATGACGAATGCACTTGTTGAAGCTATGAACTAATGATGGATCAAACTCCTACCTACAGGGTGCAGACTGAAACGTGAGCCTTCTACCCAAATGCAGGGATGGTGCATGCTGGGTTTCACGGGAGCGGTCGAGGTTGAGGTGGAATGGGACCAGGAAGGGGTCGCAGATAGATAATTTGTTACAATTGTGGAGGGCCAGGGCATTATGCCTACGATTGTATGAATCTGACTAGGATATGATGTTGGTACTGTAATCAGTTTTATCATGAGGCAGAAGACTGCCCTTCGTTGATAGTGAAGATGCGCGAAATGGGGGTACTCCAGCCCCCTCCGACCCATAATTTACAAATGACGAGGTCTGAACCATTCCGAACGTAAACATGATGCTCAGGAGTGGTATGGCCATGGGAGATGATAAAGGGAAGCAGCTAGAAAACAATGTGTGGGTTCACAAGGCTCCTACAAAGGAACCCGAGTTTGACTTAGAATGCAAGAAGGAGACATTAATAGAATCTAAGAAGAGCTTCATGGAGGCCTCCACTTCAGGTAGTAAGGATGAACTAGAACCAAGGATGGATCCTTCAATGCTCACTACCATTTTGGAGACATGCATGAAATTGATGCATGACAACAAGGTCATCAAAGGGCTACAAGAACTTATCACTAGGTGAACAGGGTCAGGAGAACCGCGCGTGGTTCGAAAACTTGCAAAGAATGCATTATGCATAGGAAGGGAGATGCGGTTGAGGTGCAGATAGGTGAGTACGAAATGGATCAGATAATCCTGGATCTGGGTTCGGACATGAATGTACTACCAAAGCAAACATGGGAATGCATGGGCAGACCCGTGTTACAGTGGTCCCCTATTCAGTTATGAATGGCGAGCCAACATAATATTTTTTCCATGGGGAGATTGCAAAGGGTGACAGTCGATATTGAAGGCATGAGCGCGTAGGTGGATTTTGAAGTGATAGAGATTATCGATGATAGCAATCCCTATCTTGTGCTACTAGGAATAGACTAGGCTACTGATATGAATGGGGTCATAAATTTGAAGAAGTGCAAAATGATCTTTGAGAAAAGGTCATTACGCATAGTAGAACCGCTAGATCAAGTCGAAGGAGTGCGATACACTGAACCAGTGCGTGACGATGATAGTGATGATGATCTCGACTGTATCTACAAGATAATTGCATAAGGAGAAGATTGGGTGAATTTGAATGTAGACAGAAGGATTTCATGGGAGTGTGAAATCTCCTACACTTTGGATTCAGACAAAGAGATAAAGCAATGGTAGAATCAGTTGCACAAAGTAACAATGCTTAACTGTAATATGATGGTTAGATCACTGCGTTGCGTAACAACAGAGGCATGGGAGCTTTCGACATATAATGGATTGTCATAGGTGGATGCATTTCTGAGAAAATTTGAAACTGCAGTACCAGAACAGCAACGGTTCGATGTGTTGATGCACTGTGCGCAACACCTGTACGATGGTGGGGTACGCATGAAGGGACGTTCGAAGACAGGTGTGGATGTAGAAGGATGATGCGCTTGCAATTTGGACAACCCCAAGTATGACTAATAGACAAATATGACGGACGAGATGATCCATGCACGCACCTCATGAAATGGACCAAGGTCTACGGGTAGGAGCCACAGCGTGAATGGGTGCACCTATTCTACCATACCCTGAATGTCATACCCATGAATTGGTATACGGAGATGGAGCTACAACATGGTACAGGCGAATGGGATGTCTTGCGTGAGGGATTCTTGTTCACATTCACATTCGAAGACCATTGGTTAGATACTGTGGAGGATGCACTACATGCACTGAAAGCCACTATCTTTAAAATACCACAAGAGTCAATGGGAGTAATTCGGCCGGCGATACAGTTAAGCAGCACACTGGAGTGTTATAACGTGAATGTTGAGGAGGATGATGAGGACCTATGGAACATTAATATTTCAGAAATAGAAGGCTCTTGCGAGATTCACAGACCATCACTTGAAGACCCTGACATCACCGCGCTGCTAAAGACGAAGCATGTCAACATTGGAATGGAGGCAGAGCCGGAGTATGCAATGCTGGGGGACTATTGGGACGATGCCATGGTCAATAAAGTCACTAAGCTACTCCACGAATACGGAGACTTGTTCCCAACTAAAATTACAGACCTAAAAGGGATCATGGGTGATTTAGCGATGATGATGATCACCCTGAAACTTGACGCAAAGCCAGTTAAGCAACAACCTTACTGCTTGAATCCAAGGTATAAAGAAAATGTCCATGAAGAATTAGACAAAATTCTCACAGCCGGAATTATTGAACCAGTGGAAGAATCTGACTGGGTGAGTCCTATGGAAGTATAAGAGAAAAAATAGAAGGGTGAAATAAGAATATGCATAGACCTTAGGAAGTTGAATGATGCCTGCGTACAAAATCCATTCCCAACACCATTCACATATGAATTACTAGAGAATGTTGGCGCTCAGGAAGCATACTTGTTTACGGATGGGTTCTCAGGTTACCATTAGATCAAGATCACGCCAAAAGATAGGAGAAAGATGACCTTCACAACAGAATGGGGCTGCCTTCAATACACCATGATGTCGTTTTGACTGAAGAATGTGCCAGCTATATTTTTGTGCATCATTGTAGCCGCATTCAAAGAATACATCGACAAGTTTTTGTAGGTCTATCTGGATGATTGGATTGTATTTGGATTAGTTAAGCACCATGTAGCGAGGTCTATTTGGATGATTGGATTGTTTTTGGATTAGTTAAGCACCATGTAGCGAGCATATGCTTGATGCTGGATACTTGGTACCAACACCAGATTGCACTGAACCTAAAAAAGTGTACAAACCTCATTCCATTTGGAAACCTACTGGGACATGTGGCCTGCAAACAAGGACTAATGGTGGACCCTATGAAGATTTCTGTTATCTTCAATTTGGAAGCACCAAAAAGTGTTAAACAATTGCATGCTACCTTGGGACACGCTAGATACTATAGGAATTTCATCAAAAGTTATACCCAAATAACCACGTCGATGGAAAAGCTATTGAAAAAATATGTTACATATTGTTGAAATGATGATTGCATGAAGAGTTTGGATGTCTTGAAGGAGAATCTGGCCTCTGCGCCAATACTGGTCTTCCCAAAATGGGACGTGAAATTCCATGTACATGTCGATGCATCGTGCATCGTGTTGGGAGCCGTACTCACACAGGAAGGCGCGGAGGTGTAGATCACCTAATCACATTTGCAAGTCGAAGACTATCAAAAGAAGAAAAGAAATACCGTACCACCAAGCAGGAGGGGTTGGCAATGGTGTACGCACTCCAGAAATACCAACACTATTTACTGGGGGGATATTTCAAAATGTATATCAACCATTCCGCGTTGAAATAACTAGTGAAAAAGCCTGTGTTGGGGGGGTGCATATGTATATGGATTTTACTATTTCAAGAATATTATTTTGAGGTCATAGTCAAGCTGAGACACTTAAACGCAAGACCAGACCACTTGTCACAAATTGAGATGGGCGAGGAACCAAAAAATTTGGAGGAAGGACTACGTGATGCACAACTCTTTGCATTACGTGTCACAGACAGACACTTCAAAGATATAATCCATTTTCTAACAACAGGGACTGCGCCGAAGGAGTACTCAATCCAACAGAAGAAGGAATTGGTGGTGTGTGAAGCAGACTTTTTTGTCATTGTGGGGCACCTCTACAAGATGGGAAATGATGAGATATTGCAAAGATATCTACCTGAATTTGAACGAGGTCAGATCCTCACAGAAGCACATGGGGACGTTGTAGGACACTATGCAGGACGCGCAACCACACAAAAGATTCTTCGCGCAAGGTTATGGTGGCTGACCCTGCACCAGGATTCGAAAGCAGACTGTAAGGCCTGCAATATATGTCAAAGAATGGGAAAACCATCACGGAGGGACGAGATGCCACTAAATCCACAAATGACACTCCAACCATTTGAGAAATGGGCAATCGACTTTGTGGACCCAATCAAACCTTAGGGGAAGACAGTGTGTGTTACATCATCACTGCAATGGAGTACCTAACATGATAGGTGGAAGCACAGCCGGTCAAGTACTATACGGCCGCTACGGCTGCAAAGTTTTTGTTTGAAAATGTGTTCACATGATTTGGCTGTTTGAAAATCTTAATGAGCGATCGTGAAACACATTTCTTAAATGAAACTATCCACACACTCATAGAAGAGTTCTAGGTGTATCATCAGAAAAGTACACTGTACCACCCACAGGCCAATGGAACAATAGAGGCATTCAATAAAATATTGGAGATTGCTGACCAAATTATGTAACACACAGTGGAACGACTGGGACCTGTGTGTACCCACTATGTTATGGGCGTACAAGACAAAGTGTAATAAATTGACAACACAAACACCATTCAGGTTGGTTTATGCTATAGAAGCAGTCATGCGGATGGAATACATCGTACCAAATCTATGAATAGCAATGCTCACAGGCATGATGGACTGCGAAGCCCTGGAAGAAAGACTCGCGCAACCATAAGAACTCGAGGAAGAATAGTTTTTGGTAGGATTTCATCAACGGGGACAAAAGCAGTGTGAAAATTCCTGGCACAACCGCCATATCAAGTTGTGTACCTTCAAGGTAAATGACTTAGTGCTACTGTATGACAATAAATTTGAAAAATTTCCAGGAAAATTCAGAATGAACTGGCTAGGAACATACATGGTAAAGGAAGTCACAGATGGAGGAGTAGTCCAGCTAGTCAAAATTAAAGGAGAACCCTTCCTAGGAAAAGTAAACGGTAGTTTCCTAAAGCCCTACATGGGTGGGCTGACTATCTGACTAATTGGCTGAAGCATAGTCTTCGCGGCCCGAGGAGCTGAACAAGGGCTTGGGACTATAAACACAAGCACCAGGAGCCAGTACCAAAGAAAGGGCACGGGTCAGATGTAGATGACTCAGAAGCACCAGCAAAGTGCATACGACGGGTTCAACAAGCAGCAAAGCAGTGTGCCGCATACCTCCACATAGCACATGATCTGTTGGAGGGGCTCTATGCTAAGATCGACGCACCCGTAGAGTGACTCAGGACGCCGAGTCATGATGATTGTGTTGGGGGTCTGTTGGCCACGGAATCCCCCCACAATAGGTTTTGGGTTTCAAAGCCCAAGTTTTGGTCAAAGGTTTTGTAAGATTTCGTGAATTTCAAGTGCGAAGTGCGAAGTAAAGGTTAAGTTAGAGGGTTGTCTATCATAAAGTAATGTAAAGTAATGTAAAGTCATGTTAGCCTGCCCATGGTCTGTGGACCATGTGATTGTATAAATAGAGTGAGGCTCTAAGTTGTAAATAAAGTAGAAAATGGAATGAATAGCAAAGGAATGGTTCAAGCTTAGAGTAGGATTCTAAGTGTCTTGGGTTGTAGTAGTAGGAAGAGGCTCTGCAGCTAAGTGCACAAAGGCCTAGTAGAGTCCGTAGCTGAGTGCACGCACCCCTGCAGCTGAGTGCGCAGGGCGGTGTCAAGTTTGTAAGCAAGACTGAAGATTAATAAAGGAGAAGTTGATTCCTATTCCTGTGTATTTATTGTGTATTATCTTCTTTATGTTTGTATTTATTTATGGATTGCGCGCACTGATATGATTACTAAATATGTTGTAATAACCATAAATATTACACACACAAGTTAAGTAGTTGGTTAACAAGCAAGGATCTTGGGTATTATACAGGTCGCACCCCGAGTAGGGTTGTGCAGGAGCTGCATCGCAGGTTGCAAAGGGATCATAAGTGTGCGTAGCGACGGATCAAATCGCGAACCTCTAGAAGCACACCAGATATCCCAAGGGTATGGAAACCTGGTCTTATCACCCTCCCATACTACTTTGGGTGAGACCTCAGTCTACATTCCGCGAACTGTTGCCGAAAGGGCCAGTAGTATTGGGACTTGCTTAGCTAAATCACCTCTGAACCTGGGTCAAGTCCATACAAGCCAACATATACCGTAATTAATTAAGTGTATTAGTATTTATCAAGTAAATAGATCAGCACAATTTACATAATTAAAAATTATTGATATAGTTAATAAACATCATTGAAAAATGATCGATATAGACCATCTCTATGATTGTGTCAATATGTCTTATAATAAACATTAATTTAGTTAATAAACATACTAGTTTTAAACCGTAAAAACTAATTGATCAGTGTACATTAACCATCACTTTTAATTATGTAATTATTTATTTATTATAAATAGGCAAATTACATAATTAAAAATAGTTGATATATTCCATAGAAATCATTATTTTTAGAAATTTGAAAATGATTCATTAATTTTGAATGGTAGAAAATGATAATTAATCATTATAATATAAAAAATAGTTGATGGAATGTCTATCTGCGATTTTATTCTTCGAATCCGTATCAACTATCTTTAATTATGTCAATATGTACTGCATTTAATTGGTAGTGAGTGAAGTTTTAATAAATTTTGTTTGAAGTATATTCCATCCATTTATTCATCGTAGTAATTTAGTCTGATGTGATCGATATATATTCACCCGTAGGATCTTTTGTTTCCATTGGACTTTTTAACCTCTGGGCCATTCCTTTCTCTGAGAGTGAAAATGGTCAGTATTGCTCTGGTTTCCTACGGTGAAGCATCTATCTCCTGTCACTCACTGATAGTAAGCCCTTTGTCTAGCAGGAAAAATATAAACACGGTCTGATTATTGCACGATTTACTTACAATGTGATAATGTCTGAAAGTTAAACATGGTCATATGTGCAATATCTAACTTCTCTTGAAACGTGAACCGTCATGAACACTGTGAAGGCATTAGCATGAATGTTAAGGTCTTGTACAATTCTCCTCCATCAAAGCTCTTTTTTTCTCTCCTTATTTATGGTCTCTCCTTGTAAGCTTGCTACCTGATGAGTCACCTAGGAAAACAGATTACAGTATTGTTTCAGACTTGCTACCTGATGAATCACCTAGGAAAACAAAGCTTGCTCCTTGATGAATCACCTAGGAAAACAGAACATACTATTGTTTCAGACTTGACTCACCAAGGAAGCTGTTAATCTCTCTTGTTATCACTTGCTAAACCCACTGCCTATGTACACTGTACTTGGATACCAGGAACTGGAAGCTCAATCACAAAGAGTTTCAGTCTTCAAGAAAATCAACATGTGATTATGATATGTTCCCTACAAGCTCTGTCAATTATGATCCCTGATTTCCTATTGCAACGGCTGAAGATGCCTCCACAAACCTAATTGAAGCCTCAATTATTGAAAAATCTATAAAACTTCCACGGGGCCGAACTTGACCACAGAATCTAAGTTCCAAAAGCCATATTGGACCGTACATCAAATAGATGAACTAAGTATCAACAATAGAGCTCTTCAATCCTTAGAGACTTAAAGCATTGGTAGTCATTAGATGTCTGGCCGAATGCCAACCGTGTCTAGAAACTACAAGCACCTAGGGAGCTCCTTAAATCAAAGGAATTCAATGCAATGTACTTTTATTTCACTTACATGATAATCAATAAATTTTATTGTTAAAGAATCATGTAAGTCCCTTATGTCACAATCTTATGTTGTGGACCTGATTTTTAAATTTTATCCTTTATCTCTCTGTATAACAACTCAAATGGAGATAGTTAACAACTCTGCTCTTGATGTTGCCATTTTCAAGAACTCCTGCAGACCCACACATGTTCTAGAATTTTTCCAATATGCTGGTTATCTATTAACTGTAGGCAGAGTCTGCCCTTGATGTTGCCATTGTCAAGAACTCCTGCAGACCCACACATGTTCTAGAATTTATCCAATATGCGGGTTATCTATTAACTTTTGGCAGATAAAATATTTGAGTTGTATTGTTTTTATGTGACAAACCCAATATTTTTGTTTTCTAATCATAATGTTGAAACTAACTCATGTGATAATCTTTATGGCCAAGAATAATGCTCACAACTGATGCTGAAGGAAACATTATGATTAGATTACATATTAACAAGAGCAGATGGTTTACCTATTATTGACTATAGTAGAAAGTATCCATTGCAATTACAAACTAGCTACAAGTGAGTATTTGCCTTCTAGTCTTCAATTAACACAGAATGTTTTACCTCAGCTTTTGCTTTCAGATATGGACAGGATCCATTTTGAAATATGGAAACGATCCATTTCAGGGTTCTCCATGAAAACATTGTATATTTCTTTGCAACAACAAATTTTATTCATTTTATATATCTTTAAAAAAGAAACAGTCAGAAAGCTATCAGGAATGATACTAGCCTGTCATAAGATTTAACATCGTTAATCTTTAAAAGTTATTTGGGGTTTGTATTACTTAATTATTTTACACATCATTAAGAACCCTGATGAGAATGTCAAAAGCAATAACACATTACTTTATTTTCCAGGTCATCAACAAAATCTCAAAAAACAATTATACATTACTCTTTTCAACCAAATAAATTCATTTGGCCAATTTATTATATTGAAAGTTACGGCTGAATATTAAATAAAAATCATTTTATTTATAAATATTAAAATAAATACATATTTTTATATCAT
>APFE030673458.1:0-44220 GCA_000404065.3 Pinus taeda | reverse complement strand
CAAACTGCCCCACAAATTTTATAAGAAAATATTTTAAGAATCTATAAAATTATCTTAAGAATAGCGTGAATTTATAAATACCATACAAAATTATTAAAAATTTAAATATTTTTGCAAAATTATTACAAGACATTTTGCATATTAAAAACTCGCAACATGCTCCCAAAGTTCTAAAATTTATAATAATTTCATCGAGCAATCGACGTGAATTGAACACGCCATTGACATATAATATTGTCGAGCCCTACGTTCCTATGATAAGCACTGACGTTGGTGTGAAATTCATAGAGTTAAGCCACGTGTTATGCGCTCATTCCGGGTGGCGTGATTTGGTACAGAAGGAAATAAGGCAGAATATTAGATATAGGACCTCATTCAAGGGTTAGAATAAAGAAAATTTTGCATTGGATAGAAACGAAAATAAGGGATAAGGAAAGAAATCTCAATCCAAACTTGAATCCAATCAAGGGGCAAGAAGAAAGATTCGTCGAAAATTAAATGCTTCCATTCTCATGAATTCAGGCACTATGCCACAAAGTTTCCACACAAAAAGGAAAGCAAGAAGACCTCAGGAGGAGTAGTAGGTGAAGCCTTGGCTTCACAATTCAAGCTTGAATTTACCCCCATGGCATGCATGGAAAGCACATTGATAGGGAGTGTTTGGTGCTTGGACTCAGGTGCCTCGTTCCACATGACATGGTGTAGAGACTTTGTCAATGACTTAGAAGACAAAGATTTGCAGATGCACATTGAGATGTGGGAGAATGAAAGGTATAGCTTGATCGGGGTTTGTATAGTCACATTTCAAAGGGATTTAGTCTCCCCGCTAGGCTCAAGGATGTCATGTTCATTCTAGACCTAACAAAAAATCTCATCTCTGTTGAAGTTTTGGAAAACTGTGGTTATGGTGTGATCTTCAGCAAAGGAAAGAAATTCCTCTGAATGGCCATGGGACAGGTGAAGTAGATCAGGGTTCGTGGGAAGAACATGTACAAACTAGATGTGGAAGACGCGATGCATTAAGAACAAAGGTGGAGAAGGTGCAGATTCATGATGTTAGTGAACTTTGGCACAAAAGAATTGGCCATTTGCATCATGGCTCCCTAAAGATCATGCAATAGATAACCACATGCCTCCCCAAAGGATCATTTGAGCAGTAGGATGTATGAAAATTATGTACTTTGGGGAAGTACACAAAATCCGTATTCCATGAGTGGGACAGAAAAACACATGCAGTCCTAGAAAGGATCCACTCCGATGTCTTTGGACCTTTCTCAACTGCCTCCATTGGAAGGCATAAATATTTTGTCATTTTTATTGATGACTTCTCATAGAAGTGTTGGATCTTCTTCACAAGTAAGAAGAAGGAAACATTCTCCAAGTTTGTAGAGTTCAAGGAATTGGTTGAGAAAGAAACTGACAAGAAGGTGAAATATCTTAGGAGTGATAATGGAGGTGAGTATGTGTTGAATGAATTTAAATTTTTTTATGAAAAGGAAGGCATTTGACAAGAGTTGATAGCACCCCACATCCCACATCCGAATGGGGCGGCTGAGAGAAAGAACTGTAGCATTGTGGGAGAAGCAAGGGCGATGTTGCATGACCAAGGCCTACCTCTGCATTTGTGGTTCGAAGCATGCAACACAATAGTCTATTTGTAAAACCAGAGTCCTCATCAGATTCACGACATGATTACACTGGAGGAGG
Source organism: Pinus taeda (assembly GCA_000404065.3). NCBI lineage: Eukaryota > Viridiplantae > Streptophyta > Pinopsida > Pinales > Pinaceae > Pinus > Pinus taeda. Next base: position 42,513 of record APFE030673458.1, on the reverse strand, counting down.
CTTTCTTGGGGAGGAAAACAAATGTGTCACACTTCAGGATTTTTGGAGCCTCTGTCTACTACCATGTCTCCAAAGAATCGAGGAAGAAGCTAGAGCTGACAAAAAAATTGGGGGTATTTGTGGGTTACATGAAAACTCCCCACAACTAGTGTGTGTACTTTTCATCCCTTAGAATGACAGTTGTCCGAAGGGATGTAAAATTTGAGGAGGAGAAAGTGATGTGGCGCTCTCTTGAGAGAGAGCTTTAGATACCACTAGGAGACGATATTTTAGCTCTAAAGGAGGAGCCTCAAGAAGTTGTGGAGTAGCCACAAATTGAGGAGCAGAGAGTGGAGACAACCACTAAAGAATAACCATCCAGAGAAAGCAAGAAAAGAACCATGGAAGCTGAGAGACTTGTGCAGGATGTGAGGGATAATGTGGGTGCTCCTTCAAATGTATGTAGACAAAGACAGTCACCAGATCGGTACACTAGCTACATGGCTCTAATAGTCAGCTTGTAGAGACAAATCCATCCTCCTTTGAGGAAGCAGTAGAGAAACATGCATAGGTTGATGAAATTGGGAAGGAATATGAATACATTGTAAAGAACAGTGTTTGGGAAGTGGTCCCATGACAAACAAATAAATCAGTTGTCGGTTTGAGATGGATCTTCAAGGTTAAGCAGGCAATAGACATAAATATAGAGAAGTATACAACCATATTTATGGCCAACGGGTACTCTAAAGTTCAAGGAATTCACTATGAGGATACCTTTGCTCCTGTAGCAAGACACTCATCCATCAGGTCAATTCTTGCTCTGGCAACATAGTTGGTGTGGAGGATCCACTAGATGGATGTAAAAATAACATTCCTCAATGGAGTTATTGAGGAGGAGGTATACATCAAGAAACCAAAAGGATTTAAGACTTTTGATCAAGAATCTCGTGTGTGCAAACTCAAGCGAGCATTGTACAGTCTCAAACAAGTACCTTGTGCTTGTTACACTAGGATCTATAGCTATCTCACTGGTTTGGGATACACCAAAATTGAAGTAGATGCAAACCTCTATCATATATTGGTAGAAGGTAAATTGTTCATTATTGTCTTATATGTTGGTGACTTGATTTTAACTAGTGATGAACAACTAATTAGATCTTGCAAGGAGGACCTTGCAAGAGAATTTGAAATGATGGACATGGGTCTCATGTACTACTTCCTCGGATTGAAAGTATGGCAAAGCGATGGAGAACTCCTTATCTCTCAAGGCAAGTATGCAAATGAGATATTGTATAGATTCTGGATGGAGAGTTGCAAACCCATGGAGACACCTCTAGTGGCAAACTAGAGGAAGGAGGATGTCACTTAGGGTGAGGAAGAGGATGCTACGATTTATCGACAGCTAGCGGGTTCACTAATGTACCTTGTTAACACATGACTAGATATGTGTATGTAGTCAACCAGCTGAGCCAAGCAATGGTTAGGTCAACCAAATTATTTTAGAGGGCAACTAAGCATGTTTTACGATACCTCATAGGCACTACCCAGTTTGGACTATGGTACAGACTGACAGAAGGAGTGAAGCTGCGTGTCTTCACAAATGCAGATTAGGCGGGGAGTCCATTAGACCAAAAGAGTACATCAAGTGAAATTTTTAGTGTTGGGTTTGCAGTTGTTTCCTGGTACAATAGGAAGAAAAGATTTGTGGCGTTGAGCTCAACAGAAGCAAAATACATGGCTGCAAGTCAAGCAACATGTGAGACGATATGGGTGAGAAAGATATGTGTTGGATTGTTTGGTTAGATGATGGATCCAACTGTGATCTACTGTGATAATTAGAGTTGCATCAAGCTCTTTGAGAATCCTATTTTTCACGATGGATCCAAGCATATAGATATATGGTATCACCATTTACGGGACTGTGTAGAGGCAGATAATGTTGTGCAGTACATTCCGACAAAGGAACAAGATGCCGACATTTGGACAAAGGCCTTGTTAAGAGGAAGTTTCGAGTTCCACAAGCACAGGAAAGAGGTGGGTGATAATCCCTTTCTTACTGAGAGGGAGTGTTCAAAAATGCAGCAAGAAATTCTCAATTTGATTTTGCCTTGATTAAATTGAGAAAATTCGAATTTCCACAACAGTAGACAACTAGGATGATGTTAACTTGTGTGACATGGCTTGTGTCACCCAGTTCACTCAATAAACTCGAGTTGTGGGAGTTAGAGTTCAGTTAAGCATGTGTGATTGCTAATTTGTAGAAATCAAGGATAGTTATCTAAGCTTGTTTTCAGTGAAACTCATTCTAACTACTGAAGGAACTAGTGGAGGGTCAGTTAAGCAGTGGGACTTCAGTCAAACTCAGTGATCATCCAGTTAATTCATCAATCAGTGAAAAATATCTAGTGCATGCAAATAATTTGAGCTCCCAGGGATTGGTGGAGATTCCAAGGCGATGTAACATCAGTTGTAGTCTAGCCTTGAGTATAAAGGTGTTGCATGCACTCAAATGACCAACCTAAGGAATTGTGCAATCCATTTTGGAGGAATTCCTAAATAATAGGGGCATAATTCCTCAAAGAACAATGCAAGGAATAGGAGCTTAAGGAGAGGCAAAAATTGACTAAGTCTAGGTTAGAGCCTTTATGTGAGTACAAAGATAGGTTATGCACTTTCAGGTTGTGCTTAGTTGAGCAAAGCAATTGTAATGCATCTATATTCATCATCTTAATGCAAGCATACATTTGGATTTCTACTAGATTGTTTTCCCCGGAAAAAAATACCATTTGCACGTGTGTGATTTCTTATTGCATGTCTAAAAATTTTGTTCTAAATTGTGAATTAATGTCCGCAAAGTAGTAGATTAAGTTTGTGTCTTGTGATTTTGATTAAAAATTCATGAGAAATTGCAAATATACATCATAATTTCTATAAACCCCCAATTTCCTTATTTGTTTACCTATCAAAATTTTTTCATTTGATATAAAAACATTTCTTTAAACATCTATTTATATTAATTTACATAAATATTTTATGAAGAACTATTTTATTTCTATAAACTTTCAATTTTAAATGTTTAACCTATTTCAAAATATTTTATTAAATAACTCTCTTTTATAATTTATATTAATAAAATTACATGATATAACATATTCATTTTTATTTTATTTTTAAAGCCATGAAATAAACAAATATTAACTTACCTTTAGTATAAAATTTAAAATTTATTATAAAAAGATAATTTAAATGCGAGATGTTGAAAATGTTCATGTTCACTATTATATTTAAAAAATGTTCGACATAATTATAATAATAAAAAGAACCGAATATAACATATTTAAAAAATAAAATATTTTTAATATTTTTAATACTCCTGATAATTAATTAATTTATATATATAGTGGGCTAAGAATATAAAAATAACCCAGACCATATAAGATACCAATGAGTTGAGATTTCAATTTTTTATTTCAATTAGATTCTTACTTCAAAGTCAACATTTATTAGGTCACTATAATGATATTGAGTGATGATGTTGGGCTAATATTTTAGTCTGTACATTAAAAAAAAAAAAAAATTTCAAAGTTAAATTTTGGTTCATTACAAAAATTAAGAATGACGTACGCTTGCAGCCAGCGCTAGGGCTACGTGGACCGAGGCATTACATCAGCCTTTGCGTGACGTGTTGTGTTTAACTTCACATTGGCATGGCCATTCGGAATAACGTAGTTGGCTGGAAAGTTTTAGAAATTCTGGTTATATTTAGAGAAAATTTGGCAATGACATTTGTAAATCAAGTTTTTTTTTTCAGAAGAAAAAAAGCGAGATATATTATATTGAGATCATATAATTACAGATATAAACTCATTTGGAATACATGTAAGCATGTAAGTGTAGTGAGTCCTGTGATCTGAAAAACGGACAAATCATGTCTGTGAGCCATGAGAGGGTAATATCCATGAAGAAAATATATATTGGAGGATCATATATAATTATGCAAAATATGGAGAATTGTGTAAATCTTTATGAGCCATATATCATGTGCCATTCTGTCATAATATTGTCCATGATGGATGATGTCGACATGGATGTATCATTAAATATATGGCCATTCCGCCATTTCCACACTGTCCATAGGAAAATGAGGATGAGAAACCGTCTGTTCCCATTCTGTTTGCTCCACCATATGAGTGCTGCACTAGGAGAGTCAAAATCAGTCAGTATAAAATCAAATGTGTTTGACAGAACGTACCAAATCTGCTGTATGATTGGGCATTTGAAAAACATGTGTAGATTGGTTTCTTCATCGGCTCTGCATATTGAGCACCTGCTGGGTCCATGCCAATAACGCTTTCTGAGGTTGTCCCAAGATAGATTCTTGTTGTAGAAGACGAGCCAAGCAAAAAATATAATCTTTGGTGGGCATTTAGCCTTCCAAAAACTATGAGGGAAAGATGGAAGAGAGTATGGAACTCTGTTGCAAATCAAAAATTTATATATATCTCTGACTGAAACAGGTCTTCGAAAATTGCTGACAGTCCATAGAAGTAGATCTTTGTTCCCATGTCGCTGAATTCCGCTCCCAGTTAAACGATCAGTGATCGTTTTCCATATTCCATCCCAATAATCCTGTAAATCAAGATCACGACCATCCTTCCATACAGGTGTGGTCCCGTGCCAGTCCTTAATGAGCTTGTCCCATGTATATAACCCTTTATGCTGGAACAGGGTGATGAGGCCACTAGGAATTGTGAGATCAGATTGATTGCCTGTTAATGGGTCTATGCCAATAAAGATATTGCTGCCATTGTGAAACCTCCATCTCAGGCGGGAAATAAAGAAAGTTTCAATTTTCCTCATACTAAGCCATATAGGGGAGCCACTCCGAGGACCGATTGTGCCTTTCCTTAACCAGTATTCAATGGGTCTTCCTTTCATGTATCTGAGTCGGATAATATTGCTCCATGGTGAGCATCCATATATTCCCCTCCATAATGATCGACATATGAGCGCGCAGCCAAAAAGACGAAGATCCAAAATACCCCATCCTCGCTGCTGTTTCGGAATTGAGATGTGTTTCATCTGTGCGAGGTGGATCTTTTGATGGGATGATGTGTTTCCCCAAATGAAGGAAGCAATGATCTGATTGATGCGCCGGATGATGCAGTTGGGAAGGTAAAAAAGATGGGCCCAATATACAGATAAGTGAGTTAGGACCGCTTTGGTGAGAGTCACCCTACCCGCCAATGATAGGGCACGAAATTCCCATGAGGATATTTTTTTATAATAACGCATAATAAGCCAGTCCCAATCTGAGATTGAATACTTGTGTGGTTTGAGGTGGTAACCAAGGTAAGTAATGCCGCACCGGATGGACTGCGTCTGGATCCCATACATATCAGCTATGTCGTGTATCAGCTCCGTGGGTTCTCTGTGGAAATACAAAATAGATTTATGCTTGTTTATATATAGCCCAGTGGCTTTCTGGAAATTGTTGAGAATGACAAATAAACAGGTCCATGAGGCGCGGTGGAACATGGCGCATATGAGGACGTCGTCCACAAATAGGTTGTGGGACAATGGAATATGCCGACTGATATTAATGGGAATACATCTCTGATCGTCCACCGCCTTGTTGATGTGTAAGCTGAGCGAATTCATGGCAAGGATAAAAATGATTGGGGCCAGTGGGCATCCCTGACGAAGGCCCCTTTCTGCATGAAAGAATGGGGAGGGGATCCCGTTTATATTAATAGCATATTTGACCCCCTCTATGTAGGCCATAATCCATGAAATCATTTCCTCACGGAGACCAATTTTTGCCAAGAGGTAGCGGATGAATCCCCAGTCCAGACAGTCGTAAGCCTTTTGCAAGTCAATTTTTAGAACAACCCCTGCAATATTCTTGGAGAACATCGAATAAATACATTCTTGAGTGGATGCAACCACATCGAGGATATTCCTTCCCTTCAGAAAAGCGTGTTGATCGCTAGATAAATGGATGGCCAGGGTGCCCTTGATGCGCTCCGCAATAATCTTTGAAATGATTTTGAAAGAAATGTTGCAGAGTGATATCGGTCTGAAATCAGAGAATGTTTCAACATCTTGCTTCTTTGGAATGAGGGCAATAAGGGTGGATGATGTACGGGGGTGGATGCACCCATTGATACGAGAGTCCTCAATCATTCTGATAAGATCGGATTTGATGAGATCGAAGAAATGCAAGAAAAATTCGATGGTCCAACCATCAGGTCCGGGACATTTGTCCTTACTGAAAGCTTTGAGAATGCCAAGGAGCTCCTCCTCATTGATCGGCTGGAAGATGGCTTCATTTGTGGCCGCATCGAACATGAGTGGATAGTATTCAATTCCCCATAATATGTCGTGGATGGCACATCCCGGACCCCGGCTATATTGATTCCTAAAATGAGTGAGAGCAGCATATGTGATATCCTGGTGGGAGGTGAAGAAACCACCCGAGCCATCTTGAATTTTCCATATGGTATTGATCTCCCGCCTGCGGTTTGCATACTTATGGAAAAATTTTGTGTTCCGATCCCCCAGACTGAGCCATAGAGCCCGGCTCTTAAGACGCCATGAGGATTCCTCTTGTTCTAATAAGCGGATATTTTCTCGGGTCAAGTCAGCAATCAAACATTTTTGATGGAAAGATAGAGAGTTTGGATTGCGTGAGGATATAAAGAGATCCAATTCAGATTGAATCTTATTGAGGGCCGCACGATCAAGCCACTTTTTTTCTCTTTGCCATGTCATAACCTTGGATCGGACGAAATCCATTCGTTCGCGGAATGTGGATCCTTGTGAAGAGGATGCGGAGTCGAGCCAAGCAGCAGCAACAATGAGATTAAAGCCCAGATCTTTAATGAAAGTATGGTCAAACTTGAATGGATAGTGACGACGAATGATGTGCTAATGCCATTGGATATAAATCGGCCTGTGGTCTGAGATGGTGTCACTACCAATGGTAAAAATAGGCATGCCCATAGTGTCAATGATATCTGACTGCATGATGACACGATCTAGACGCTTTGCAATATAAGCATCATTGGTCCGTTCATTCTGCCATGTATGGGTCAGAGTTGAGGGGGCAACGTCAATGAAATTCCAGTGCATCAATTGAGAGCGAAGGTAGTCGGCGATGGGATCCATTTTCCTGCCACCACCCCATACTTCATCAGGACAGAGGGTGAAGTTCATATCTCCAACGAGCATTAATTGGTGAATCCCACACAGGTCCGAGGAGAAGAATTTGTCCCAGAATGGATGTCTGTTCATATAAGGGGCATATATATTAAGGATATGGATGGGGAGTCGGTGCCCTCGGAAAGTGGCGAATAACAGAATGCCTACAAAACATTTATAGGCAGAGGCGCGAATCCATAAAGGATTCCACATAGCAACAAGTCCTCCAGAATGACCATAAGCGTCAAGAGCCACAATGAACCAGGAGGGAAACATCTTTCTGAAATAGGTAATAGAGGTATTCCTGTCATGCATGGATTCCTGAATAAAAACCATCTTAGGACGAGCAGATCTGAGGATATGCTTGAGCGCAAGGAATTTTGGGCCAGCGCCGAGCCCACGGATGTTCATGGATACAATGTCCATCATGAGGTGGATGGGCCAGCCATATCTGCTCTAAGAGGCTGGGAACGAGGAGAAGACATGTCAAAAATCGGGATATCGACCAAATTGGATGAGCGTGGCCCATGAGCAGGAGTGATGGATCTTCCTCGAAAGTGGCGGGAACCACCCCTGGTGGTCTTTCGGACAGTGATATTCCTTCCTGAAGCTGGACTGATCGTGGGAGATGAACGATGGATGGGTTTATGAATGGTGAGTGGCTCGAGTTCCATAAAGCGGTGGTCCTTACCGCGATTGGCTGGTGTAGGAGAGGCTCGATGAGGGGAGGAAGAGGAGATGAAAATAGGGAGGGATCCCTTATGAATGTCGCCGATCGGTATAGGGGAGGGAGAGCGAATGGGAGCGTCGTCGATAGGTTCAGGAATGGAGGAATGAATGATGTGTGGGGAGCGGATAATGGAGGATGCGACCCTGTCCATACACGGATCAATTGGGGAGGATATGTGAACAGAAGGGATCCGGGGGGGCGGTGATGGTAGAGCAGAAGAGTGGGGGGGAGGGGCCCGAGAGTGACGCCGAGAGGATATGTTATGATGAGGGAATCGACGACGATGAGCGTCTCGTCTGGGGCAATTCTCGATGAGGTGACCAGTCCTGTGGCATGCAGCGCACCGGAAAGGGATGCCCCAGAAATCCAAGCGCTGAGTGATCTGCAATCCCCGCCACGAAATATCTATGTGTTCTGGATACCCCCCCCTGTAGGGGCGATCAATGAGGATCCATGCAATCCTCTTGTCCTTTTCACCAAGGATCCAAGGATCAGCATAAACAAAGCGGCCGATAGAGTTCCCAATAATCTCCAGGATTTCCTTCGACCACATTTCCAGCGAGAGATTCGGGAGCTTTACCCAAATCAAATTGTGAGATGGGGTGTTCTTAAGTGGATCATAACCAATGAACCATCTGTGGAGTGCGAGGAAGCTCCGCTTGAAAACCCATGGAGCGCGAAGGATAGAATCAGAATCTGCAGCATCAAGAAAATGGAAGCAATACCAATCCTTCATGAGATGAGAAATAATGGGCGTGTAGCCAATGATAGGCTTCCAATGATCAGAGATCCATTTCCTCATTTCCAGGTCGCACATGACCGGAAAGTGCCATTGGCCAATGAGGGCACATTTCTGTAAACTGTCGATCCGCTCTGTAAGATGAGCATTGTCCAGAGAGATAGCTGGAGGAGGGGCCGATGAATTTATCGGGACACGACCGCCTTTTGATGACTTGAATGAATGAGAAGGGTGGGTCCGGTAGGAGTCATTGACGTGGCAGGAGTGAACCTGGTGGGAGTCATAGACGTGGATAGTCGAATGAGTGGCGGGACCATCCAAGGTGGCGCGGTCTTGAACGCGGGTCTCTTCCGCAAGAATGGCCGCCCGAATCATTGCCTCCGTGGCAGATGAGTCGGACGCAGAGTCCATTTGGAAGTCAATAGGAGAGACCGAGCAGCGGAAAGGAGATATGACAATTGATATGAAAAGAAGTCAAAGGATATAAATGTCAGCGGGCGTCATGAAGGATAGGAAGGCACGGAAAGTATGGTCGAAGATATGAAACAGGAAAGAGTATCTTCGAAAACTGTATGGAGTATCAGATAGAAGCAAAAAAGGACATACAACAGAGCATAAAAGGACAGAATAATAATGGTCGAGAGGTTGAAGGATGACTATAAGCGCCGTCACTGACTAAGAGGGAAAAAAGAGACAGAAAAGGACCATGCTAGATCCCATATGAACCTGGAGAACATTCTGCCGGGACATTCCCAAGAAATATATCATAAATGGTGGTAGATGGCATCAGACATAGGGAACGAGAAAAAGCGGGCAAAAAGACGGGCCGGAAAAATTATCCGGCGGAAGAACCAGCGAGAGGCAGCTACGAGGAGGTACCATGGCATCTAAAACAGCAACAGTATACAGAGAAAATGCACCACCAGGAACCGATTCTAAATCGAAAATCAGAGCATGGTTGATAAATATAAAAATATTTCTTCAGAACTTTATAACAGCCCGAAAACATATTTCTATGATAACTGAAGAATGAAACAGATGCAGTATAGCATTACCATGCATAAAAATATGACAGTGAGTCCAGATAGAAAGAGGGAAACATATAACAAGATTTGAAACCAGTGGAATAACTTCTGTGAAAAAATGCATCCGCAGTAAACCATGGTATGCTAGAATGGGCTAATAACTACTTACGGAAATTAGTCTGCATATATAAAAACCTATGATACTAGAGCATATAACTCATAACAATGATTAACCTGGAGAAAATGTGTGAAGCATACCTGTAGGAGCGTCACAACGAGGGAAAGGCACACATCGTCTGCAGCAAAACCAGTGATAGAGAACAGGCCATGAAAGGGAGTGAGCAATGGAGTGCAGAGACAAATCAATCCCGTGCCATAAGGCACAGGAGCGGAGGGAGGAAACAGATTTCCTTGTGGGCTGCGGGATATATAGGAGAGGCCAAGTTCTGAGGTGCAGCCACGTCTGGAACTATTGCATGTGATGGAGGTTCTATCAAGCAGCAGGTGGCGGTCTAGAGCTGTGAAGAATACAGGATGTGTGCTGTGGTTGGCGCATATGACGGCTTATTGCAGGTGTCAAAAAACCGTAAGAGAAGAGCCTCTAGGTGGTAGGTCGGTACAAGAAGCTGGTGATAGGGTATGGACTCGGACAATACAGGTGTCTGTCAATGCGTGAAGCCGCGGGTGGAGGACTTACCAGTGAGCGAAAGCGGATAGGCGCAGGTGCCGGCCGGGCCTTCTGGTTGGTCGCAGAGACGGTGCTCCTCGGTGGCGCTCCTCCAAAATCAAGTTATAGTTGTTAAACTTCAAAGTTTTAGGAGACTTACAAATTTTTGATGGTGCTAAATCCATTTCCACCATCAAAAACATGATTCAAATACTGTCTCTACAAAATATTTTGAATTTTTTTACCTAAATTCCAACCACTTTTAACTATCTGAATATTTCCTTCAAATTATTAAACAACTTAATTTGAATATTTCCCTCTTTTTTCTTTTAATAATCCATTTTTTCTTTGGATTATATTGTGTAGCACCGTGATTCTTTTAAGGCGTGGGATGTTGAATTTTGTGACATGTCATATCTGAGCTTTCTCCCGCAATTATTGATTAAGAGTTCATGTCGGGGATAGTGGAGAATTAACGCCAAATATATAATTTAAATATAATTTTCATATAATTTAAGAGTTCATGTCGGGAAATAGGATTAAGTCGTGAGTATATTTTGCGTATATGATTTCACTTACACGTTACACTCTTTTTCACATATTTCCCAATTCTAATTTTAGTGAGCTCTACATTAAATATTTTGTTAATTTTCATAAAAAGTAATATTATATGAATTAGAAATATTTTTAACCCTATTTTGGACGTTGTGTAATTGTTATATGTTTTATAGATTTCAGTGTGAATATGGTGAAACATTTTTCATTAAATTATGATATTTTGTTCAACAAAATGCATTTTTGAATATATGTATATGGATTTATAAAACAATTTCAATCATAGAAAATATGAGTTTGTATAGTTATTTACTTTTATATGAAATGATTCAAAATAATTATGAAAAGCAAAATAGGGATTATGATTACACGGGAGAGGCACTCTCCAACTCAGTGCAATAGAGATGTAATGTATTGTTTAACATTTTGACTAAGTCAAATTATATAGAAATAAAAATAAGACAAAAATTAAATAAATAAATAACTAATGTAATGTAAACATTTTAACTCACTTAAAATAAAATAATAAAGTAAAAATAAAAATACAAATAACCCTATAAAAAAAAAAGACCCATAATATTAACACATAGTATTGAGAATTCATGATATTGACCCATGATATCCATGTGAGATATAGTTTATTTAAAAAAGAAAATCTAATATATTTTTCATTATAGCATGCCTTAATCTAAACCCAATCTTAAATACATATAAAAAATGATGATGAAAACTACCTCAAATAATTTTGAAAAAACTACCTCAAATAATTATGAAAAAACATAAGCACGGGGAACTATTATTATTCAATTTTGTATTTTTGTTATCTAAAATTCCATTATGAAAAACAGGATCACTCTTCTCATGTATTTTCATATATTTCTTCAAGATTCTATTTTGTAATTTTCTACATGGCTTTATAAGGGTCTTAGATTAAGTGAGAAACTCAAAATTGTGAGAGATTTTATATTTTTAATTTTTAAGATTTTAAGGTGAAGATGGAATTATATTGTTTTCTATAATATTATTTTTATTTTGATAAATGTTTTATTTTTATTTTTTTATTAGATTTTCAAAAGGATGGTTTACAAAATTCATCTCGACAATTTTTCGCTCTCATTTTGACTAGATTTTTTTAAAATAGGGATTGGAGAATATTATAATAGACAATTTACAAACATTATTTCCGAAAGGCTTTTTAGCTTTAGAATAGCTAAAGTAGATAAAAAGGAAACGATAACTGACAACAACATATCAAGGAGGTGGGTGAGGGGGAAGTACAAGGGGAGCTACAAAGAAACCAACTCAATCGTGCATATGGAAATCAATATGTTCCACCCTCGCTTCCAAACTACGAAGGTGGTCATCGGTACGGCAATGGTTGTGTCAAAGGTTGTCCAACTACTCCAAAATTTCATTTCGGCTATATTGAATGTTATTAAAGTAAGCCATAATTCCATTTTGGTCTTCATACCTATGGTCCCTGAAAATATCCATATTAATTTGTATGCATAAGAGTTGTTCAGCAATAGATTCCATGGTGGCAGGAGCTACTACGTGACTAGGCGAACAGGTTGGAGAAAGAACTTCAACGTCCTCAATGTCCCGACTAATCGAATTGGTAATTCTCTAAGATATACATAGTCTTGCTTGGGATCGTACCACAAGACCTATGGGGACCAAACTTCCCCGCCTAACCGTTGGACAATATCCACGGGGCTATCCACATTTGTATTCTCTCAATAGTCTCTGATGTTATTTAAGTGTAGTCATACATATTTGGTGTAAAATTTTCCACGCACTTAAAAATATTTATTTTCCACACCAATCTCTTCCCATCCATGCAACAATTAAGTTTTGATATCAAAGCATGTAATATTTGTGGCAAGTTTTAAAAATAGTGCTTCTATCACCGAATTAGGAACTAATGTCCTACACTCTTAAAATTTAGTGTAATTTCATTTTCTTGCATACATTGCATTAACCTATGCACACCAACGTCAACAATATGCATGTTTAGAGATTAGTGGTTCATGTGTACACTTACAACCATAAATAACAACCATCACTAAAACCATTGTTGAATATGCATTATTGGTTCATGTGTAAACTTATAACACATTATTGGTTCATGTGTGCACTTACAACCATAAATAGCAACCATCACTAAAAGCATTGTTGAAACTATTCCGGAAACTAATTAAAGTTGCATAATAATAATTATGTGTGTATAAAAGCCATGTGGTGGCAATGTGCAGAAAAGAAAAAAAAAAGGCAATGACATTACCACCACGTAGCTCTTGTATAATTATATGAACATATGATTATAGAGGGAATCGAGCTTTGCTAATTGCAACATCTTTATGTTCTTCTCTGGCATCATGGAGAAGTCTCCTCAACCAAACTGCCTCACACATTGTTGCCCACATTGGTTGATACTCTACTTCTGCTAAAGACAAGGATGCAGTATTATGCTTCTTGTTGCTCCATGAAATGATCCTGGACCCATTGTTGAAAGCATAACCTGTTATGGATTGTCTGTCATCCTGATTTATGGCCCAATCGAAATCTGAAAAACACGTCAATCTAACATCAAATGAATCAATATATTTAATTCCAAAGTCTAAGGTTCCTTGAAGATACCTTAAGACGCCTTTTGCTGCCACCCAATGACTCGCAAGAGGTTTTGACATAAACTGGCTCAAAACACTGAGTGCAAAAGCTAAGTCTGGTCTAGTTGTAGTCAAATAAATCTAACTCCCAACTAGATGCATATACAGTGTTTCATCCACCTCCTTAGAACCATCATCATTCCGAAGTTTGACATTCTAATGTAAAGGCACTGAGGCATATTTGCACTGATCCATTCTAAACTTTTTCAATAAGCTCCTGACATACTTTCCTTGAGACATAAAAGTTTGGCTAGAATCTCTCCAGACTTCAAGACCCAAACAATAGTGTAACTCTCCAAGGCTTTCATCTCAAAAACCTGTGACATTTGCACTTTGATTTCTTTAATGAGCTCATAAACATTCGCAGTAATAATAAGATCATCTACATATAAAGAAATCAAAATAATTCGCCCCATTTCATTAAACATAGTATACAGATTTGGGTCGTTCTTGCTCCTCTTATAACTATGTTGTAAGAAAAATGAGTTGATTTTTTCATACCATGACCTAAGTGCCTATTTTAAACCATATAATGCCTTTTTTAATTTGCAGACTAAATGCTCCTGCCCCTATTTTATTAATCCTTCAGGTTATTTTAAATAAACCTCTTCTTTCAATTCTCTATTTAAAAATGCATACTTCACATCTAGTTGGCGTAGACTCCAATGATGTTTTGTAGCTGAAGCCATCATCATTCTAATAGTGTTTAGCTTAGCTACCGAATCAAAGGTTTCAACATAATCAATTCGTTCTCTTTGTGAGTAAGCTTTAGCTACCAGCGTAAATTTGTATTTGTCTACACTACCATCAAATTTAAATTTAGGTTTATATAACCACTTGCAACCTATCAGTTATTTCCCTTCTAGCAATTCAACTAAATCCAAGGTTTTGTTTTTAAGTATTGACTCATATTCCTCTTCCATGGCTGCCCTCCATTCATTATATTAACTTGCTTCTTTATAATTTGAGGGTTCAAGGACATTTAACATACTAGTTATAAGAGCATGATCCCTATATCTTGTTGGTAATTAAGTTTTCCTACCTGATCTCCTTAGTGCTGGACTTGCCTCAAATCTTTCTTTCTCATACCTTGGTGGACTTGGATTGCTAATTGTACCTGCATCACTTGATTCTTCCTTTTGTTACTGCTGCTCATGCATGTCCCTTGTTTCATCACTTCCATCTTCCACCAGCAAAGGCATGTGAAACTCTTCATTGCCTTTATCACAGTTTCCATCATCAACCTTCTCATGGAATACTACATCACGACTCGTAAACACTTTATGAATAGAGGTATTAAACAATTTATAAGCTTTAAACTATGTGCAATACCCAACAAAAATGCATTTAATGGCCTTTGAATCTAGTTTCTTCTGTTACTGTTTTGGAATATGACCAAAAGATTTCGACCCAAAAACTCTTAAATGATTAATTGCAGGCTTAAAACCTAATAAATCTTTGAATGGAGTCTTAAAATCAAGACTTTTTGTTGGACTCATATTCCTTTGAATACATTGCAGTATTTATTGTTTCCGCCCAAAAACCATTAGACAAGTTCTTACCTTTTAACATGTTGCGTGCAAACTCCACAAGGGTTCCATTCTTCCTTGCTACAATCCCATTCTATTGAGGAGTGTGGGGTATTGTGAACCATTGAACTATCCCATGGTCCTTGCAATATTTGATGAAGCCACCCTGCTTGTATTCTCCCCCTTGATCTGAGCGGAGAATTTTGATGAACGTCCCTGTTTGTTTTCCATGCTTTTGAAATCTTTAAAGTATTCAAAAGTATGAATCTTTTTTGTGAGGAAATATACCCAAGTAAATCTTGTGCAGTCATCAACAAATAATAAAAAAATAGGCACCTCTTAATGACCTTGTCTACATCGTCCCACATATATCAGTGTGCACAAGATCTAGTATATCTCTCTTATTTTTATCTAATCTTGGGGTAAAATCATCCATGTGCGTCTTCCGAAGAGCACATGCTTCACAATAAACATGAACATTTTTTAAAATAGGAATACCATTCGCCATACCCTGTTTCTGAAGTAGCAGCAGGTCATGAAAATTGATATGAGTGAATCTTTGATGCCACAAATTCTCTGCAGGCATAACTAAAGAAGGCAAGGCTTGGTGTGGTGCACTTCTTACATTCATCTTGTACATACCTCTAACTTGAATGCCTGATGCAGTTGGTTTCATATGATCCAACAGATCTTTAATAACACAATAAGCCTTAAAAAATTATACCTTAAGATTCTAATATGTTATCCTACATACGTAAATGAGATTATTTTTAATTCCTAGTACATACATCACATTTTGAATACACTTAATATTACCATCAGGTAATACCACAAGAATATTTCCATACCCCTTAATCTAGTACCCTCTTTCATCACCAAGGTATATATTAGCACCACTACTGGTTTCTTTAAAATTTTCAAACCAATGTCTATTACCAATCATGTGAGTGGAAGCTCTTGAATCCACAAACCAAGTTTCTGTTTCATCATTCTCGGTAGAGAAAGCAAAATCAAATACAAACAGTCTGAGATTCTAATTCTGATATTCATCACCAAAGTGCCCTACATGCTTCTTATGTCTATGTCGACTTTCATCAAGCTTCTTCATATGGGAATTCCAAGAAATGTGACCAGATTTACCACAATAAAAACATTTGATCCTTGAATCATATATAGTTGAAGACATACCTTGAAGTGGATTTTTCTATGGTGTACCTCCGGCTTTCTGTCTTATGCTTGCTTTTCCTCTTAAAGGATTTTTCTTCGCCATTAATGCTAGATCTGAATTCTAGGGTTTCAGAGTCATCCACCTCTCTTCCTCTTGTATCAATATCCATGTCAATTGCTCGAAATTGGGGGCTTTCTCCCTTGTGTTCAAGCCTAAAATAAACATCTGATAATAGTTAGTCATACCATTCATGGTAACCGTGACGAGATCAATGTTCCATATTGTCTCCCCTACATCATCCAACTTATTTCTCAGCTCCTTGATCCGAGAGATGAATGCATCAACTGATTCACTCTCCTCCATTTTGATGGAGAGAATATTTCTCTTTAGGAACAATAAATTATTTGTATTCTTTATCTCATAAAAATCCTTGAGAGTTGTCCAAATGTCATTTTTTGATAAATACACTCTCTCATGTGAGGGATAATGCAGTCTTTCACTGACAATTTCAACAACACTTTTACTTTGTTCTCCCTCTTCTCTCAATCCTAAATTGTTGCAATTGTTCTGCCTCTAGCTGTAGTCAGCTTCAATTCATCCCCATTTGTAATCACCCATGCACTTTTCCCCTCAAGCAGGGTCTGCAACTTGAATTTCCAATTAGAATAATTGAAGCCATCAAGCTTATTGCTCTCATTCAAGTATGCTTTTTCCATCTAATTATTCATTGTGATAGGTCTATCTATGAATCTTCTCCAAGATCCCTTCAACCTCCAACAATTAATCAAGGAGTGAATTTAATTACCAGATATGTTAGCAATGGATCTATCTCTAGATTTAGAGGAGCGATCTAAAAAAAATACCTCTTTCTAATAGAGGCCCCACGATGGGCGCAAAAATAAAAAAACCGTAGTCTTAAACAAATAATTAAAAAAAATGCATCGATAGATAGGCTGACCAATGCCGCCAATTCTCACCATTAGGCAAGTCTCACTGCGAGGCAAACATCTTGGTTGATGCTCGATTGTGGCTTCAAATAACTTTTTGCAGGAACCAATGCTCAGGCCAACGGATTCCGTGCTCAGGAAAATGATGATCCATGCTCAAGCAATCGACGATCCACACTTAAGCCGACAGATTCCTTGTTGTGAAGGAGCCATAAACAGACCGCTTACAAGGTTGTAACCACCCACTAACACAACCACAAGTTTGACTCCGCCATCGCAGATCAACTATCCTGATCAGAGAACCTAAATTTGCCAAAACCTCCGCATATCAATCAACAATATAACAAATTCATCGAAATTCAAGACAATGTGACATCATCTCCAACACAAATTTCCAAAGAATAAGACGCGCTGATGGGTTGTGATGACGTGAAATGGTGTAAGGATGGTTTGATCAACGTGTGATTGAGCCTCAGATCCAAACTGATCACTAAAGAAATCTGATCAGTTCAACACGTCTATTCGAAAAACTTTCACGTTGCTCGTGTTGGCAAGCCACAACTTCTCCACCTTCCACAAATTTCTGGTCTCAATCACGCTGGAGTGGGGTTCGATTCCTTAGGCACTAATCCTAGAGATCGTCGAGAGAGGAGCATGAACGAATCCTGGGCACACGTTCACTGCACCACACGTAGGTTGGGCACACATTCCACAATCCATGCATTAATACCACGCACAATGGCATTAACAAATGTGAAACTACAAGATGCAAAATACCAAGATGTCAATTTGGTTGTTGTTGAAAAAATGATGTATTAAGTTTAATCCCGACAATGCAGTTGAAGGAGCTGAGACGTTGAGAGCGAGTAAGCAAGGGTTTCGATTTCCAATGGCAGGGCAACAATAGCGAGGGAATCTAGTCTTCCAGCCAATAATTCTCAACAACACTCTTGATATTAGAAGATAGTTAATGCATCAGATCTGATCCAGATCCTCACCTACGACAATCAAATGCCAAACAAAAAAAATGCAAATCACACCTTCAAGGACTCGACCTCACAAGACACACATGGCTCTAATTCCATGTTCTAATACAATGTTAAAATGGAAGAAACAACATAATATATTCTTCCCTAGTAAATAATGCCTCCACATTTTTAAGGCATGAATTACAAGAACTAATTCCAAATCATATACATCATAATTTTGTTCATGTTTCTTTATTTTTTGTGACTCATACACTATGAAAACATTATCTTGTTGTAGCACAACCCCCAATCCTTCTAAAAAGTCATTTGTGCAACCAATAAACTCCCTATTTGGATATGTTATCCTTAAAATAGTAGATGTAGTCAACATTTGCTTCAGTTTGTTGAAACTCCCTTGACATTTATCAGTCCATTCAAACTTTTCTCCCTTTTTCTTTAGCGAGGTAATGGGGTAAGCTAGCTTTGAAAACCCTTCCACAAATCTGCGGTAATACCCAAAAATCCCCATAAAGGAGCGCACCACTCATACATCTGTTAGAGTTGGCCAATTCATAATGGATTTAACCTTTTTAGGGTCCAATGCCAATCATTCTTTGGAGATGATATGCCTCAAACACTGAATTTTGGGTTTGTAAAACTCACACTTGCTGCTCTTCGCATAAAGTTGATGCTCCCTTAAGGCTTGTAACACCAACCTGAGATGATCTTGGTGTTATTCTTCATTTTAGAATATACTAAAATGTCATCAATGAAAACTAATGCAAATCGGTCAAGATACTTGTGAAGCACGTTGTTCATTAGACACATGAAATTTACAGGTGCATTGGTGAGGCCAAAAGGCAGCACCAAAAATTTGTAATGACCATAATGAGTTCTGAAAATTATTTTATGGATATCTTCATATTTTATACATAACTTTTGATAACCAGTTTGCAAATCAATCTTTGAATATTGATTTCCCCCTTCACTTGATCAAACAGATCATCAATATGAGGCAGGGGGTATTTTTTTTTTAATGGTTAATTTATTTAGTTGACGGTAATCAATGCACATCTGGAAAGTGCCATGTTTATTAACAAACAGTACAGGTGACCCCCATGGTGAAAGACTGGGTCTGATATAACCCTTATGCAATAGTTCTTGTAATTTCATCTTCAACTCTAGTAGTTCTAATGTACTCATCCCATAAGGAGCTCTAGACACAAGGGTAGTGCCTGGTACTAAATCAATGGTGAAATCTATGTCCCGATGTGGGGGTAATCCTGGTATGTCTTCGAGAAATACATCCGGAAATTCTCTAATGACTGGTAGGGTATCCAAACCTCTTGTTTCAGTTATCTGATCATTGGTTTCCACATGTACTAGGTACAATTGACATCCTTCTTGGGCACTTCTCTTCAGCTGCAAGGCGGAAATTTTCCGAACCGACACTGGTTTTCATTTCCGCTAATTATACTAGTGTGTCCATTATGATTAACATAGGTAACTATTTTTTCTAGACATATTATAACAACTGTTTGATTTTCTAGCCAATCCATGTCTATTAACAGGTCATAAGATCTAAAGTAAGGATCTTTAGATCTGCCATGATGGAATACCCATTTAAATTCAATAGACATTGTTTTACGTGACAGGTTACCTTCCTTTTGCTCCTGGTTGCTAATTGTACCAACCATGTTGTTCTAATTTTTTATTATTTATAATTTACACTTTTCCCAATTTGGGGGATGATGTAACTTAAGATAGCCCCCAGATCAATTAAAATAGACACACTGGTTTAATATAGTACCTTCAATCTCTAGCATAGTAAACTGGTGCTCAACTTATCGGTCCTCCAGCGTTGCGTTGATTCTAGGAATATTCTGAGCCACATCATATACTGCAATTGCCTCATGGACAACTTTAATATTTTGTACATACTTGGGATTATGCAGGTAGTCTCTCAACAAGTGTGGCTCTCCACAACCCCAACATTTCAACGGTTCCCTTTCCTTTGCACTGCTATTTTTTTTTTACGTTCAATTCTGTGGTTTTTGAACCCGTATATGACTGTGCAAGTGGGGGTGCATTTCCTTTGGTAACATTCTTCTTTTGATGATCCCTACCAAAATTTTTCATATAGCAATTTTTTTGTCTTTTCATATCCCCTCCCATCTTGGCGTTTTCTTTACTTTTCCATACTTTACCACTTTCACTTTTAATTCGGAATCATTGATAACATATTCTAGCCTTCCTCACCACCTCATCCATGGTTTTCGAGTTATCAAACTCAATTCTCTCCTTGTATGAGGCTGGTAAAATGTTTAGGAAACGTTGTATTTTATCTTTATCCTGCTTAAGGTATGGCACATACCTCAGCAAGTTCATGAAATTAGCCACAAATTCATCCATGAACAACTACCCCAACCTTAATTCATGGAATTCTTTGGCTCGGTCATCGTAGTAGTGTTCACTAAGATAGCGTGAATCGAATTCCTTGTGGAACTCTTACCAAGAAACTGTCTTGTTTTCTAACAACTGCACACCTCTCACCTCCTCCCACCATAAAGTAGCCTTTCCTGCAAATGATAAATAGCCAGGCATGCATTTAAATTGGTCTCATATTCATATACTTGAAAGTACTTAATCATGTTCAGCAACCATGCTTCTGCATCCTCCTCCCTTTCCCCATCAAAATTTCGGGGTTTGATCTTTCTAAACTCTCCTTGTAATTCCATTTACTTCTTCCCCTTATGTACTTTTTGGGTACCATGATCCGGCTCCTCTCCACTTTCTGATTTTTCAGATTATGTCCCAATCCATCTCCTTTTTAGCCCCTATGTATCTACCCTTTTGTGGCTAGATTTCTTGGTCCAGTCTATAATCTGTTTCTATTGCTCTTCACTTGCTTTCAAAAGCCACTCATTGTTGTTCCTTAGCTACACTATTTCATGTTGCAGGTTCCTTACCATATGCACAAGCTGGGAAGGTAAGGTAGCGCTACCTTCCACCAACTCCACGTACAAATCTTCCCTGTCGGTAATAGCTGGAGGAGAGTCTTCCATCCTTGCACTGTGTTCTACTTCAACTCAGCTTCCTCTCTGAAATAGAACAACAAATATTATAATTTTCATTTTATACTAGTCCCTGTGCATTCAATAACAAGTGGTGGTTCTCTCTTAAGCCTAGTATTCTATCTTGGGCTCTGATACCATTTGTCACATGCCAATTGGTAACACCTTTTCTTCATACTATATATATATATATATATATATTAATCGGTTGAATGGAATTATTTATCAAATCCTTTGATTAAACTCTTACTACCTAATGTAACCTTCTGCAATGTCTTTATTGGTATAACCATGTCTCATACCCCTTTGTATTTGTTATGGTTGCATAAGCTTGGTAAGCTTGATGTATTGTTTAATATGGCTACCCATATGATTCATCACCACTTGATACCTTAATATTATATGCCACCTCCTATGTGTATTACATTACCCCTAAGTTCCTACACTAACACTGCTTAAGATGTGCACTACCCTAGCCCTAAATTCCTATACTACTACTGATTAAAGTTAAGGCTGATGTGTTTGATTGCGCTTTGCAGGTGGTAGGTGCTAGGATATATATCCCGTAGTTTCTTGATTACAACTGCAAACTAACCCTCTCCACCATCCTCTCACTCTGCCCCACATGAATCCTTATGCCACTCATCCTGGGTCACATAGGCTACTACCTCTGCCCTACCTCCTCACTTTTGCCGAGATGATTCAACATATACAGTCATGATCTTCTGCCAAACATCAACAGTGGAGGTTTACTTGGTCAACCCTAACTCCTCAAACCAACAGTCATTTTCTCATTGTCGACGTTGTTCCACTACAGAGAGGGGAGGGTTTGGTTGTTTGGCCTGATGCTTGACATAATTTCTCTGCCCCTACTATGAATCCTTTCCCGGGCATGTTGTGGTCTCACCTTAGCAGTACTAGAGTCGTGGGTCTACGCCACCATCTCCAACTATGCATAGTGACCACACTTGTAGCAACAATATTGCATCAGGTAAGCTTGTATAGTTTTTCTGAGTTAATAATTTAGTCTTCCTTGCATTCAACTCAACACTCTAACTGGTTGTTCCTTCCCAGAAATGTTGTGTGCAAGTCTGGCTTAAATTCATCCAGATTGACCCCTAAGTCTAGAACCCCTCCAAGGAGGCACCCTTACCACCTTGCAAATTCAATAAGCATATTTTTCCCTTGGTGTAGCGCTTAACTACTGCTTTCCCCAAATTCCTCCCGAGTTTTCTAAAGTTTTTTTGAGTTACATGGTTTTTTATTCTTTTTCTTATTCAAGGGCTAGACCTAAAGAAAGTTTTAGTCTGATGATCACTACACATGTAATGCTATTTAAATCTAATTCCTTTCTCATTTTCTTATGTACCTTATTCACTGTGAGGAGGTTGAAATCACTAATGTATTTGCTTTTGTTAGGGTTTTTGCACAGGTAATGCCATCATTTCACCCATTTCTAGTTCTTGTGTATCGTGGACAAGCACAAGGGCTCTCTAACAAAGCATTCATTTCTTTCGAGGTTGGTTAATTCGTGCTCACCTCTTGTCTAACCAACTCACTTCAACCTGGGAAGAGCCCTTAAGTTTATTAGAGGAACATGTACTTGTTTATTCTAGAATCCTTATGGAAAGCGTCAAGTATACCTAGATTTGATTCACTACTATTTAATGGCCACGACTTGCCACTCATGCGCCAACCATAGTTCCTCATCTAGGGTTTGAAATCCCAGTTAATTATATTTTTTCCCTAATGGCAACATTTGTAACAACTCCTCCAAGAAGGGCGATATTTTAATTTCTCCTTCTTAATGATAAATATTGTATGTGAATTTTCGATGGCAATCTCCCTGGTGTCATTTAAAACATAATAGTTTTTTTTCTCGTTCATCATCTCGCTTTTGTTAGCGCATATACTGCTTTGGTGCGACTTTCATCTCTTTGTTTCATCTAATATCAAGGTTATCCACTACTAGATTTCATTTCTATCTTACATTCTCCTCATCCTCAAAGTTTTATTTAGGCAGTTATGTCTATCGTGATGTTATGTACAAAGACTTTACTTAATGTATGCATAAACTTTGTGTGTTTTCATGCTAGAGAGTTCGCTGGTATTCTATTGATGTATTGTGATGCTTAGAATTATATGCCTACAGTTTGCTTTATAATTGGTTCTTCAATTCTTCTTATCATACTGAATGTTCGATATCCTTTTACTCACAACATGTTTCTCTAGAAATGGTTCTATTTTCTTGTAGGCGTATTAGTAATTTGGGTACATTGATACAAAATGTATACTACTTCCTTACTTAAGGTATGTTTCCCCAGTAACAATTTTACCATAATGAAGCCATATTATGATTTTGGTTATAATTATATAGCATGTATAAAGCTATTGTACTTAACGCATATTTCTCATTTATGTCATACTGATAAAAAACATAAGCCATCAGGTTGATAGATACAAGATTCTTTGTAATGGTAAGATCGTGAAAAGAACATCTGAATTGTTAGCTGGACAAAAGCTTCATTCGCTCTGGAAAATGAATTTTTTGTTACTAATAAGAATTTAGTTATTTATTTCTAAGATTCCAGATGTTATTTATAAACCAATTCATTTATTTCCCAAAAATCCTATTGAGCCTGTTAGAGAATCACAGTTTCGTAAACATTCTCCTCCTGTTGCATTAACTATCCTATTTAAATTGTTATAGTAACTATCCTATTTTCCAACTCTCCCCTCTTATCTATTCACCTTCAACAATCAGACTTTACCTCCTCCCTTATTCATTTCTTTTTAATAGCCAGATTCAATATTAGTATTTTTTTTGTTGTTTGTATGGATTTCAATCCAACAAGACTACCCTTAAGGGTGATAATGCCGACCAAAGGAACAAACTACATCAAAATGGTGTACAAGCTTCTTGCTATAAAGGTGAAGAGTGCTCCACCATAAAAATCAACTGTGTTAAATTCTTGGTTGTATAGAATGTTTTCCTACTTTGCTAATCGACCAAATCCACTCTATACTCACACTTGGACAAGTTACCACTCTTTTATACCTCTACCTTTATGCCTACTAGTCACGGGTATCATATAATCCTGACATTACTCTAGGAAATTAATCATACTTGGCATGATTTTGAATTATATTCACTCTTCAGGAATTACACAACTTTTATGAAATATGAGGTATGCATCAAGAAAAAATTGTCTCATTTTGAATCTTAGGCATGCATTAAAACATGTCACCATTATTTTGAAAAAATAGTATTTATGCCTCTAAAATTTTTGTATTTAATATGAGAGTTAATCATGCAACAAAGAGTGTTGTAATTTCTATTAAACAATATTCATGCGTCAATGAAGTTATGCATATGTTCTAGAATTTACAGTAAAGTTCAGATAATGTAACCAATTTAGATCTAGATTTGCAAGTTATAAACCACATAAACAACACTAACAAAATTCCAAGATAGACTAGATGTTCACCATGACACTTGCATAGATATATGATTTCTTTTTCTATCATCAAGCTAACTACAATGCAATTTCCTAACAAAACTAGGTACTCATTACTGACAGGTCTCATGCTGCTTTCAAATTTCACTATCTAGCTAAAACATTCAACTTAGAATCAGATTTTTCTTTTGCATAATAGAAAGATGTAATTTACTCAACAATAACCTCTAACCTTAACCACACTGAACCTCCCAACCATGGACCAATCATTGATTCCCCCCCCTCCCCCTGAGCTCGGATGGCTTTCCAATCTCAGTAACCTCTACTAAGTCTACATAATTTCCTTTTCAACATTATTCTTTCCACATATTTTTCCTTCGCAACATCCTTCCTTCTAGGGATCTGTTACCCCTTTAGCCTAGGCTTTTCTTTATCTTTTCCTAAAAAGCCTTCTTTTATCCCCCTGCAGTTCTTTTCTCGTTATTTATCCCCAAACAAGTAAATATATATATTTTATTTATTTAGGAATTTTCTTTTTTATTAAAATCTGATTTGCTTCAAATTTAGGCAAGCATCTTTTACTCTAGCGTGTCCAGCTTCACAATTTCTAGATATATTCAAAAAATTATTTATTTATTTAATTATATCATTGTCTTTGATGATCAGTTGATCACCATTGTCCAACATACTAATAATAATCACACATAAAAAAAAATAGTTGTTTTTACAATACGAGGGGCCTTACAAATATGGAATGCAAGAGAATGCACAACAACCATGGAGGAGATAGTTGTGATCCCCAATGTTGTAATAAATATCAAGAAAAGGCCTAAGATCATACTAATAACTACCATGCAGTGGTTCCCCATAATAGCCCGCATGAAATCCATAATTTTGAGTCTCGAGCTATCTAAGAAAGACATGTCTTCAAGAATTCTCAGATCCTCCAAGATGTGGCCACTTGGATTCTTTACTTGGGGCACATGTGAGAACAAAGGAAGCACTATTATGGAGCACTAACCTTAGATTGGAAGATGAAGACTCTATTAGGTAGAATCTTGATGGAAAATCATGTTGAGAGGTACAACATATTTGCGATTTTAGAGGATGTTGGAAGATACAAACAAAATCAAAACTATCATTTAGGTAGGTTTGAGGAGAGGATTTCTCATGTGTAGCTCCATTTCCAGTGCAAACTAGATTCACATGTTCCTCCAAGATTAAACGATAGATACATAGTCCTAGTCACTTCTTTAGACACTTGAGTATGCATGATTATATTCAATGTTTGTTTTTGCAATGCCCTAATAGATAGTCTTGTTATGTTTGCAATACTAGAATTTTGGACTAATTACTCTATAGGCAGGTGGTCAAAAATATTTGATTTCCTATTGGGCAAATTGAAACCACCTACCAAGTGACATATATGCTAATGATTCCTGATTGATGTACATTTTTAAGATCATACAAATTAAACGTAGGAAAAAATAATAATTAAAATAAAATTGAGGTAGAATAATCAATTAAGAATTGTTTATCTTAAGAAGCACGGAGATGGATCAAATCCCTTGATAAATTTATTCCCTCTTAACCCTTAATAAATTCAAAAAAAGATGAATCTAAACTAATATATACACAATTGGCTTGTCATAATTTTTGAAAAATATAAATCAATCAAAATCAGTTTGTAATTAAGTACATCCAAATTAATTTATTTGAAATCTATATATTTTTTCACACACATAATAATATTTTAAGGACTTATCATAAGATGTAGAGCATTTGGAATATATACTATATATATAATATATATATATAATATATATAATATATAATATATATATATAAACCTTATTTTAAAATAATTATTTTATTTTTCTTTTTAATTTATAGTATAATTATGTAAATAATTTTCTTTAAATATAATATTTAAATTAATCTTTAGATGAGTTTTATATATATATTCCTTTTTTACATAAGAAGTCATTGGAAAACTGGTGGGTTGTCAAAACTTGGAGTCCTTAAACTGTAAATTGACTCTTTACCTCAATTTTATTTTAGTTATTAATTTAGGAGAACACAATACAACATTTATTCTTTACTCGGTCAAAAAAAGCCTCTTGGAGCAAGTACCACAAGTATATAAATTAAATTCTTGGTAAAATAAAATAGGCATCAATCGATAACAAGGACAGGAGGGTAGCAAAGTCCTACATAAAAATTATGTTTTGAAATTTTTTTCTTAAACAATTATATTCTACATTGGTCATAATGGACAAATATAATCATATGGTGTTGCTTTGGAAAGGACTAAGTATTTGAGATGTGAAGTGGATAAATTAATTGATTACCGAGGCACAAGGACTTGCATAATTTTTGCAGTGGTCAGTGTAAATGTTCCATTTTTTATATCTATAGTTTTGAGGGAAAAACTAGTCTGTTGAAATCATTTCATTGTTCAAGTAATAAATTAGAACTCTAAAATTGTGTATAAGAACCAAATAATAAATGCAACTACTATGATGAATTTTGTAATGCTGGGTTTTGTAAAGTATTAATATATAATACAATGTATAAAAGTACAAATAATGTGAACTACAAACTACTAAATTAAACTATGCATAACACAAGTTGTTAACTTTACTAGTATTCAGGTGACAAGTAAAGAAACTATCAATAATTTTATGACTATAATTTTAATCTATCTCAATATTAATGTATCTTATCAAGAATAATGTACAATTTTATTTGCTAATGTATGCCATTAATTTAATAGGTGTACTGGGTAATGTTCCTCACTATTAATGTATATGTAAATCGTTAATATATCTATATAAATAAACATTCAAGATTTTATTAATAATACCCTCAAGTATTACTAATATCATTAAACTATTAAATTCAAATGAAATCAATAACACATTGAAATAGAATTCAACAATTTTATCATTAATCTATTAACTTGTAGTGAAACACACAACACATAAACCAATTTAATCTTGTGTACATCTTTTATATACTCGAATTTGTTAGAGTCCAAGAATTTATAGATTTCCAAGAATTTTTTTAGTCCAAAACATTATAGGTCGTTCAAGAATTTATAGATTGCCAAGAATTTGTTTTAGTCCAAAACGTTACAGGTCGCCAAAAAATTGTTACAATTCAAGAATTTACATCATAGGTTACAAGTTGGGAACTTCACATACCATATTCACTTCAAAGATTCCACTGTGTTCTTAATCAAAATTGAACAAAACCAAATCTACCTTATGAACTTTCATAAGTAGGTAGAAAAACTCCAACCCTCAATCCCACAACAAGCCCACCTTTTCACTATACAAGCCTCCTTTGTGTCTTCTTAATGTCATTCTCAGTTAATTCATTGTAATTTTTTTACCGTGATTGACATTTGTTGATTGTGGTTGACTATGTTTGACTGATTTATACATAATCTTCAAAACCTGACCGCCATGTTGATTATAATTGAATATGGTTTACTTTTGTAGGATATGAGTAACTATGATTGATTTTTGTTTACTTTTCTTGGTTATAATTTAATTTTGTTGACTATGGTTGAATTTTGCTGATTACAATTGATTATGGTTTATTATTATACACATAATTCCCAAAACATGTTTATGGTTCTAAATTTCCAGAACATGAAGCCCATGTTGATTGAATTTTGTTTGAGGAACAATTTAATACAATCTTTTATATAGCGTTATTATACATATAATTCCCAAAACATGTTTATGGTTCTAAATTTCCAGAACATGAAGCTCATGTTGATTGAATTTTGTTTGAGGAACAATTTAATACAATCTTTTATATAGTGAGACGAGGAATATGACTTCCCCTTTATGACTAAATATTGAACACTTCCATGCCATTTACATTTTATTAACTGATAATTTAATGTAGACAATGAGGAAGCGTTGATTAAAAGAATACGCATTGGTTATCTTATAACATGTTTGCCTAAATTGTCAATATTCTTAGTAATATATTAAAACATTTCAGAAAAATTTATGCAAATAGTATATTGATTTTGAATATAGTAATTGTCTTATTATACCAAACACTTCAATAAAATTTAACAAATATACACACACACAACACCAACCAAATATATATATAATATATATATATATATATATATATAAATAAAGTTAAAAAATAAACCATAATATATTGATTATTTAAAAAAATAAAAATAATAATATTTTGATTTTTAAATTAAAATAAAGATTTATTATAATTATGTTTTTAATCTAATTTCATTAATTTAATTTGAGTTTGATTTTTTTTAATCGTATAACATATTTATCTAAATTGTCAATCTCTTTCTTAGTAATGTATTGGAACATTTCAAAAACAACTAATACAATTACCATATTGATTTTCAATAAAGAAGTTGTATTAAATATATTAAATGCTTTAATAATGTTTAATAAATACTTTTTAATGTGTTAATAAAATTAAATTAATATAAAAGAAAAATTATAATCCATTTTAATAATACATTTAATAAATAAATTATATATACAAATAAATATTAATACCTTGGCTATTTACAGAATAATAAAAATTTACTCCACTCACTAACTTATAAATGTTATCCATAGTAAGCTTTAAATATTCATAATAAAATATAACAATTATTTAGTTTCCTTTGGTTGACTAATGTACATAAAATTTCCAAAAGAAGATGCCCATGTTCACTATAGTTAATTATGGTTCAAGGATTTCCAAAGTATAATGTTTATGTTGACTCTATTTGACTAAATTTTGTTTGAGGAATAATTTAGTACAATATTTTGTATAGTGAAGCATGAAACTTACCCTTTATGGCTAAACAATATGCACTTCCATTCTCTTTACTTAGTTAAGAATTTTTTCAAGGAATAAACATTATTTATCTTATAATATGATTAACATAGGCAATGGGGAAGCATTGGGGAAGCATTGATTCAAAGAATAAGCATTTTTTATCTTATAACATGGTTTATCTAAATTGTCAATCTTAATTTTTTTTTTTTAAAGGAACAGATAGCATTTTCATTATACTATCTGGAAACGGGCTAGATCCCCTACAAAAAACAACATGCTTGATCTATTTGTATCTCTCCTTTCATTACAATGAGTATGGACATTCTTTCTACCCCTATTATTTACATGTGTTCTATTTGTAAAGCTATAGCTATAGATTCTCCAAAAAGTGTCATTATAGATTATACAACGATATAATGGCATATATATAAAATAAAAGTACTTGCAACTTCTTTCTGTCTCGGCGTCATCACCCGCAGGCTCACCCATAGACGTGTTCAAGTTCTCTGGTTTGTTCTCTTCTTCTCCCTGAATCTTCATAGCAGCAACATCAACTTTATCATCATCACCAACCAGAACCTTCACAACATCATCCTCGTTGCAAACAACATTAGTGGCCGAGGGATTTCCAATTCCAAACACCTCCTTTAAGACTCCCACCGTAGTCATCTCCACCTTGATTTCTATATTGTCAACCTTTTGTTGTACGCTTAGAACATCCATTCGCAAACCTTCCACTGTGTTTTGCATAAACTCCTAGTCTTTACCTAATACAGGCAACTGAGCATAGATGACTGCCATATTCTCGTTTAATTCTTTGATGATTTCCTTTATCACATGTTTGTAATAGCCCTTAATTAGTCTCTCCATACAATCATTCCCCATGCCATTTCCTAACCCTGAGATCCCAGAACCAAAACCAACCCCATTGACATTCCTTGTTGATGACATTTTTGCAGCAATTCACTTCTCCACAACGAAGAACTTGTGATTTACTGACCGGAGCTAGCTGAGGTATATATCGATTTGAGCCACCCCGACATTCCTCTCCAGCCTGTCTTTCCTCTCCAGCCTGTCTTTCATAAATGTGGAATAGTGCAGGGTCTTATCAATTGCTATACCTTCCATGTTTCTCCCCATCCAAGACCAAAATCTTGTAGCAATGGTGCTATTTTCCCCCGATGAATCAGTTATATTGTACAAACTAGCAAGGATTTGATGCCTCATCACACATGACCTTTCCTCTGACGACACCACAACTGTGAGTTAAAATACCACCTACCATCCCAATATCCAAGATGTGAAGGTACCTCAGATAGTCGTCCAACATAACTACCACTACACAGCGGCGCCTAGGGAAGTAGGCCTCCTTAACTGATTCCATAAAGTTCTGATGACCTGTACCCCCAACGTACAAATTCAACAGGAAGCCATCGGCTAAGGGATGGGACATAATGATATGTGGTGATTTATGAATAATATACCAAGTCCTAATATAACCCCTGCATTTTCCTGGATGTCTTCCATTTGGTTGTTGGCTCGAAACACATGGAATATATTAACTTTATCAAATCTTTTCAACATATATATTATTCTTACCACGATTGAAGAAGTTTCATCTACTAGATGGGAGCCACTCTCGACAAGCCTAATGCATTTTTGAATGATTAGCTTGGAATCACCCACTATGTTCAAGGAGTTGACACCATTGTCCAAATATATTTTTAATCCTTGCCATAATGCTAATGCTTCTACTTGGTTGTTAGAGGTGACCCCAAGTCCCCAAGCATAATTGACTTCTTTTTTCTCTTCGAGGTTGATTATTACCCCTCCCGCTCCAGCCTCTCTATTAATTTGTCAATCTTAATCTTATTAGTAATGTATTGAAACATTTCAATAACAACTAATACAAGTAATATATTGATTTCCAATATAGTACTTAAATACTTAAGTAAATATTTTTTAATATGTTAAAAACAATTGAAAAAATTAAATAATAATAGTATTTTACTTTTTAATTTATATCAAAAATATCTTTTATTTTATTTTATTTAGTTTAATTTTATTTTTAAATTTGTTTATATGCTTATCTAAATTATCAATCTTTTTAGCCATATATTGAAACATTTCAAATATATTATTAAATTTCAATATAATAGTTGTATTAAATATTTTAAATATTCTAATAAAACTTAATAAATAATCTTTAGTAATTTAATAATACTAAAATAAATAAAAGGAAAAATGATAAACAATTTCACTAATAAACTTAAAAAAATATATATATACCATTAAAGTTAAATTTAATAGATTATTTAATGATTGATTAAAAATCTACTCCAATCATTAACTCATAAATGTTATTTAAATAATACATTTTAAATGCTCAATAAAAAATAATAACTATCTTTATTATTATAAATGTGTGTAACATTTTGAATTGATGTTGAATGAAATCGAAATAATCTCTATAAGATCAAATAAAATAAGCAATTCACTATAAGAGTTTTAATAAAGTGGTTTGCCTAAACCAAATAAAGTTTTAATCGAAATCAATTTATAGAATGAATGTGTATATTCTCCAAATTCACATTAAAAATTACCATTCTTTTGAGGCAATCCATATCATGTTATAAACTCTTTTTTGTAGCATAAATTTTAGATCACTTTCCTTAATCTCCTCCAACATTAACAAATGCAAAGCATTCTAATTTTGCATCTCTTATATCTCAACCCAAAATTCACTTATCATACATCGTCATGTCCTTTCTTTGTAGATAGTTTTAGGACTGGGAATTGTGTCAAAGCATCTAAATGAGGATTTATTTTAAATGGATGATCAATGACTCAAACTATTTACATGCACATTATCCAAAGATTTCAAATATTTCTAAAAGTGTTGATTCCAATATTAACAACATGCAGTTATTTTAAATGCTTGTGATAGGAGAAAGGTGAAAATACTTGATAACAAAATATCCTTCCTGAATATTTAATTATCAAGCATAATAGAGGCGTATAGAAATATGTATATAACTAACAAATATATTGACAGAAGGCAATGATTTTTTTATGCAAAGGTACCAATTTCAACAGACTTTTCAATTATTTATTCTCAATAATAATAATAATTTTGCACGGGCTATCAAGGAGATCAATACTTGACCTGGCCTTACCTAGTACTTCTATATTACCTCAAATATATGAAGAAAAAAGAAATAACATACTTGACCTAGCCTTACCTAGTACTTCCATATTACCTCAAATATATGAAGAAAAAATGAAATAACTACACAAGAAAATTCACATGAACACAAATGCTGCTAAAAATTGAGAACAAGAATCTTTGATTATCTTCAAAATTTCCAAAAAAATACAACAATGTCTTTTGTTCTATCAATTATCAACCCTCCTTACTTCACATTACAAAGTATGTGTAGAGTCTTGAAAAATATCTAATTTAATTACAACTCTTACACTTAAATCAAAACTTTATCCAGATACATTTGAATAATGTTAATATAAATAACTCAAAATAAAATCTTCAAATTGAATTAATGGAACTTCACAATATTTGAGGATGTGTTTTTAACTGCTAACTTGAAATATGAATTTTTTTTTATTATGCTTAAGAATTCCCTACTTCTTATTGCAAAATTCCTTGAAAACCCGGTTAACTAATAAGTTCAATGAACTTATCCCCGTCATCTAGGCATGAAAATTTTATTACCCTTTTGAAAGCCTTATCTACTTCAATATATATTTTTCAAAAGTTGGCTTACTGATAAAGATGTGATGAATTTCATGTGAGATAAATAAAACATCTCTGTGAAGGAAGCCCCTTTTGTTGAAGTACTGAGAGCTTCTTATGGAATTTCTTAATCTAACCTTCCAAGTTTTCACATTTGTTTTCTAGCTGTAACATCAGGTTTTTCTTGACTATTACTTTTCTTACCGAAAGGATTGCATTTGTCCTATCTTCAGTTGTTTTTGAATTAAGAACTTTAATAATGTTAGTGTCTTCTCCACGTTTATGACCTAGTTCTTATTTTATTTTATTTCTTGAATTGTTGCCTTTGATTTTTACAATGGTTGTTTCTACTCAAAAAATAACTCAAAAATAATTCCTATGGAAGGTCATAACTCTGAGATAGCTGAACTAATATCTGCCCAAATTTTCTCCTTGGCTTCTGATAGATTTTGAGCACTCAC
Organism: Pinus taeda; assembly: GCA_000404065.3. NCBI lineage: Eukaryota > Viridiplantae > Streptophyta > Pinopsida > Pinales > Pinaceae > Pinus > Pinus taeda. The sequence continues at coordinate 8,760 of APFE030673458.1, read as the reverse complement.
TGATTCATCATATACTTTTCAAGCAGTTTCTTTAGCTTGAAATTATTCCATATTTATGAAAGATATACATTATCACCCTTCATTTTACTTTCTTCCATTTTAAGTAAATATGTCTATCTTTTCAATTTCTACATTTCTTAAGGATAAATCACTCATAACTTTTGATAAATGAATCTGTTGAATCTTGGCTTGTTGATTATGCTTGTGTTATTGGAATTTTTGTTGTGACATTTTGCTCCTTTTCCTTTAACAAAATCTCCATCTTTACCTCCATTTTTTTTGTATTTGTAGACTCTAATCTACTACCATATACAACCCAAATTATTTTTCCTTCTCAATTTCTTCTACTTCCTGCACTTGGGGGTGCTCTATTGTTGGCAGTTTTAATTTTTCCTTTAGGCCTAGATATCAACATTTCTATTCTTGATAATCTCTTTTGTTGCATCAACATTATTATGATTGAGGACGAATTTAACAATTAAATATTACACATACTTTATCCTTTTATCTTTGGCCAATGTGAACATTCTTTCTAACTTCAACTGTGAGTGCATATTATTTAAAGAAGCCTGCAACTTTGAGGCAGTCATGACAGAGTTTTCTAAAGAAGAAGAAAGAAAAAATATTTCACCAGTCTGTTTATGTAGATCACTTTGATCTATGGGATGAATTCGTTTTGTATCAAAAGAAAAAACAAATGTTTTATAATTCTGTGAATTCTTTGCGAGTGGGACCTTTGGTTCAAGAAAGGCCAATTGAAACCACCCTTTATCACAATCTAATGCGGATAATACCCCATTATGGGTAGTAGACGTTTTCTTCCCGAATTGGGAATAGGTGGCAGATTTGAGAAGTTCATTCCTCTGATTTATTTCTCTAAACTTAGGAATTATATTTTGCTCACTAAAGAAGGAGAAACAAGTACATCAGGGATTGTTTCTTCAATTTGTTGTAAAGTAAAAATAGGCTCGGTTGATACCATCTGTAGTAGACACTTATGTTTTTGATTTCAGATGATTCTTTTTTCTGTGTCTTTTGTCTTCCTTCTTTTAAAAAATCGGAATTATGTTGCTTTAGAGCCTGAAACACTAGGATAAATACTTTCTATGGTCCTTTTCAACTCTTTCTCTTTTTGGGAAAGTGTTTCCAATTCTACGTGACTAGATATATGTTCCTCCATCTCTGGTAAATTATTTTCTTCCCATACTTGCTGATTTTCATATTTTCAATCTCTGGTTTTGAAACCTGATTATAGACGATATACTTTGGCTTGAGTCAGATAGTTTAAATTTTCCCCAAAGAATCAAGTGAAACTCATCTTAAACTTCATCTGCTCTGGTATTTAGTATGAAAGGACCCACTTGAGCTTCTGGTAACTTGTAGGTTGGTAATTCATAACCATATAGTCTAATCTCTAAAAAATTTTGATATAGGTATGAGTCTCCAACCTTTGTTTGTTCACTCAAATGTAAAATTCTTTTAATTTCAGGTGAAATTATTAGCTATGCATCACTACTGAGAAGGAAAAGTAACAGGTACAGGGACTAATTTTCAAAATCACTAAAAGAATAATCTTCTAAACTCTTTCTTACTAATGAGGTCTAGTGAATAACAGGTTGTGGTCTCTCGTGTGGATCTAACTTCTGCAATGGCATTTTGAACCTCTATGCTTGGTGATATAAAAACAAATACACTAATACAAATTGATGCTTGAAAGCCTTTTTCTAAATTAAATTTCAAAAAATGTTCATGAATGATATCTGAAATGATATGAGTGAAATAGAAAAGTACAAGAAGGTTTTTCCCAAAAGAAAAGACAGACAAAAATGTCCAGAATGACCTCATCCACCTATTCATCACTTTGTAACCCTAAGAGACAACAAACCATAGACAAAGAGGATTATTTTGAGGCGATTCAGAACCTTCTGGCAAATATGACTAAAAAATATGGGCTCTCTGCTAGAAATTAAGATTCTAGTAAATTTCCATTAATGCATCAATTGAAAAATTATGAAGAGTTTGAAATATTAACCTGCAAGGTTTGGAAAATGGATTCTCAAGTTAAAGAGAACAAGATTTTACCATTTCTAATTATTATGGCTATTTGACTTGGTAAAATTATTATGGCTATTTGACTTGGTAAATATCGGTTTTAAGACAAGGAAATAAACTCAGGAAAATGGTAAGTCGGGAAAACAAACTAGGGTAATAAAGATTCCCAAAAATTAAATTCATCACTTGCATCCTTAAATTTCTAAAAAGCCCAATTGTGTAATTCATACAAATCGAATTCACGTTTAATTTCTGCAACCATAAAATCAATATTTACGAGTGGAAATTCATCTAAATTTGGAATGAAAAGAAACATAGGGTTCTTGGTTTCGATTTTACCTTTTGCTTTAGAAGAACTCATTCTTAAATAAAATGGGAAATGAGAATATTGGAATACCCAGAGAAAGCGCATTCGATGAACAATTGGTCCCGTCAATTTCAAAATTTTCTTCGCACCTTCTAATATTGAAACCTCGAGCAAATAGTAATGGTGGCCACAAAGCATATAGGGTTTTAGTGGGGGATAAATTATCCGTTGGCATTTAAAAAGTGGAACGTTTAATTAAATTTAAACGTTGGCGAGGTTGGGTTGGTGTTTTGGCAATGATAGGTGGCGAAAGAAATAGTTATAACTAATTTAGTGGATGGCTAGCGACGAGTTGGCAGACGAGCTAAATTGGCATGAGTAACATTTAGGCAAAAATGTGGTTTGCAAGAGGGTTGTCGGCCGTTAGTGGTATTGGAGCTGTGGGGGCATGCAATGAACGAGAGTTGGACACGTATGTCAATGGTGGATTTGGGAATCAGAATTGTAGAACCCCATGACACGCTAAACGTCGGGAATGCAGGGTCCCGCGTTTTATTATAAAACGTCGGCAATTATCTTTTTATTTATTTTTATATGAAAAATAATAATTTGGCATTTATAAAACATACAAAATTAATTACAAAGTACAAAATGCATTTTTCTTTATTAGTTTTTTTTAAGGAATTTATGCAATTTGGCCGAAACTTGCATAGAAAAAGGTTACAACACGTCCTCCATGTTCTATATATAAATATTAATATTCCCGAAATATTAATATTAAGATTTCGGTAGTAGAGGGTTTCAGCTTGTACCTATAAAAGCAAACCAAACTATTGCTTATAATTTACACACATATTCAACTTGGGAGACTCTGGTCATCTAGAACTAGAGTGGTAAACAAAGTAGGCATTAAATCTATTTTCTTCTTTTCTATATGTAGTCGCAGAAATGGAAGTGGATTAACTATACTTCGATATAGATAATTATCTTGCCAATTTTTGTTGTGATTTTTATTGTTCTGAAATATATATCAGATTTTTTTTTGGTTAAAAGTAAGAATATAAAGTTAGGTTATTAAAAGTTTTTAAGATTTTAAAATTAAAAATTATTGAATGAATATGAAGCATTTACACTGGTTTAGAAATTATTAGAATAAGTAAAGTATGACAAGTGAGAAGGATTTTGATTCCTCGAATAATAATGGCATAAATATGGTGTTTTACCAGAAATTGGATTTCAAATTTATTGTTTTATAATGAGATTATTTCAGTTTTGTGGGTTTTCATTTTCTTTTATTAGTAAAATGTATTTAAAATAATAAAAAAACTTTCCAAGAAAAGGATGTGCATAAATTCTTCTATCTTCTACCTGGTAGCTAAAACATCTATTCAATAACCTAAGTAACTATGAAAAATATGTTGTAGAGCATAATAAAATTACAAGATCTCTTGAAATTACAAACACCATCAAAATGCAATTGAGAAAGTATCCAAATTCTTATGAAAGCAACATTGTGATAAAATTTTGATTGTTGTTGAAAATATCAAATGGATTAAGTAACCTAAACCATATACAAATGAATAGAAAATCTAAAAACTTCTTCTGATAGGGACAAAGGTTGAAAAAATAAAACAACACACTGGAAAATTGAAACAACATAAGAAACAAAATAAAACACTTATGGAAAAACACAAGATGTTTAAAGGATTTTTTTCAAAAGAAAAGTCAAAATTCCATAATGACATACTCATATCAATACATACCATCAATGATGAATTTGATGTTTTGTGGTGATGATAACATTAACTTTTGAAAGAGAAGGACAAAAAATAAATAAATCTATATCCAAATGGTTAGGGCAAATTCTAAAAATTTAAGGCAAGAACTTTTGAACTTAGCTACCTCACAACTAGGTAGTATAAGTATTCTAATTATTTGTTTGGGGAAGGTCCTTTTGTTTGTCATGTTTTTTTAAATATATGAACAAATTGTTATTATTATTATATCTTTAAAATCGCTATATAAAATAAACAAATTTGTTTATGTTCAAACATGAAAAGTCTCATCCTTTAATTTCCTATTAACTTCTTATTGACTAAGGGATAAAAACTTGCATAATTTTTTTTTGGGTATTAACCACCATTAAGTTCATACAGCATTGAAGAAAAAATAAATAATAGTAAGCTAGGTAGCATTTAAGAAAAAATAAATAATTGTAAACAATAATTCCTAGTACTTATATTAATTTCTATCTTGTTCTCTTTCATTTTTTTATGCAAATACTTGTTTAAATTATGGTCGGAAATAATTGATGGTAAGTAGTTATTTACATGAGTATGAGTTGTTTTCAAGTATTTTAATTTTAGGTGGTTTTCCTATGAAGCTTAATAATGAAAAATCATTGCACAAGAATTTCAAAATCATAACATAAATATTGTAACTACCTCCAAAGATTATGTCAAAAATAAATCAGAGGTAGTTATCCAGTCAACACAAAGAGTGCAACAAAACCTTCAAAGTTTTGGTCGAATAAAATGTTTGAAAATCAATTTTTTCTGTAATATTGAAAAATAAATATACAAGATTTTTAACCATGGAGATTTACCCCTACTTTATGAGATACTCTTAAAGTAAGACCATATTTTGCTACAGTACTATGGGCTAATGCCATGGTTTATCAATAAAACTTTCAAAACTTTCAAAGTTTTGGTCGAATCAAAAGTTTGAAAATCAATTTTATCTGTAATATTGAAAAATAAATATACAAGATTTTTAACCATGGAGATTTACCCCTACTTTATGAGATACTCTTAATGCAAAACCATATTTTGCTACAATACTATGGGCCAATACCATGGTTTATCAATACCACATGCTCGAAAAACCATAGCGCACTTTAAATTACACTTTTTGATATGACATTTTTTTAATCAATCAATTTGATTAAAAGGAAAAAATGATTTAACTACTTTGGATATAAATCTCAACCATTGATTTGTGTATGTTAATATGAATAATCTATAATATCCCATGAAGGTTAAATTCCTACAATCCACCTAATAATTATTAATAATTAAATTAAAATTCTTGAAACCCTATTCCAAAATAGAGATGCACGTAACAAGATTTTTCATCATGGAGATTATGTTGTGGAGATTTTAAATATATAAATAGTATTTGTTATAATACTATGAACCAATATCATGGCTTATCAACACGGCATGTTGAAAAACCATAACTCATTTCATTTGATACTTGGTCATATGACACATTATTTTAATTAATCAATTTAATTAAAAGAATAAAAAAATCATAACCACCTTTATGTTAAATTTCAATTTTTTTAAACTACAAATAAAAATATTCCAAAATATTCCATTAAAACTACATTATCTCTACCCAGCGCATAATTAAATAAACAAGTCTATCCCATAATTAAAATAAAGAAACTCACAAATGAAAAGAAACCTGAGAGAATAGAAGAGACAAGTGAAATTATACTTAACTTCATTTTTCCCTATATGATTATAATTAAATAAAACATTGCACAAAGTTGGTTTCTAGTCAATTATTCCTTGCTAGGAGATTGGATTAGGCTGAGTGATAGATTGTGGTCAAATATCTCTATAATATGGCGTGCATTGCTAAATTTATTTGATTTCATTGCTTCTGGGTTGGCGTGGGAGGTGTGGTCAAATATCTCTATGATATCGCGTGCATTGCTAAATTTCAATGCTTCTGGGTTGGCGTGGAAGGTGGGGACTAGTTTGAAAGTGATGTTGGGTAAATATCCTTGGCTTGGAAGTAGTCGATACCATTAATTACCTTCTTGACAGGTTCAGAGAGACAAGGGTGTCTCTTGTCTTTCCCATATAATTAACCCAGATTATACCACTATATGGCCACAAGGGTGGCTTATGGCAGATGATTTGTAGGTTCAATAAGGAATTCAAGGAAATTTGGACGGTTTACTTGGAAGCGTTTGTAAATGGTCATATCAGAATTTCCAAAGAGAAGGATGAGTCGGTTTAGGCTCATTCTTTAGATGGTACTTATACTCTAAAGGTGGGTTATTTTTATTTAAATGTGGAAGTTATGAATGGAGTAGAGATGTGGTAGTGGAAAGGGGTATCTAGCATTAAAAGTATGTAAAGTTACATCTCTTTATGTTCTATATTTTAGAAAAAAGGGTTTTTACATGGGAAAAATTGTAGTATGTAAAGTTACATCTCTTTATGTTCTATATTTTAGAAAAAAGGGTTTTTACATGGGAAAAATTGTAGAAGAGGAACAATATTGGGATTTGGGATTTGGTGGTGCCTTTTATACAAATCAAATAGTGATTTTATGGAGCATTTCTTCGTTGATTTCCCTTTTGTTGTCATATATGTCATTCGGTATGTGGTAAATTATGTGTTTGGAAATGACCTTCATTGGAAGTGATTCTATCTTGGGTACAAAACCAAAATACTAAACCTTTCAAGTTTTTTCCACTTCTCATTTGTTTAGGTGTTTGGTTGGCTCGAAACAAAGAAAATTTTCAAAACTTGTTTTCTATTCTAGACAAGGTGGTTGCTAAAGTAGGGGATATTTTGGGTCACTTTCTGTAGCTTATGGTTTCCATCCGTGTAAGAAACGTTTCTCATGTAGAGGATGATATTTCTCGTCCATTGGGTTTCTTCAACGGAGATGAATAGGTGGAGGATCACGAATGTGGTGGCGGTGGAGATATATATCAAACCTTTGTTTATAGCTTGTAAGTGCTCCCCATTAATAAGACAATTATGTTGCAGGCATGCTACAATGAAGCTCAGGAGGGAGAGTGCTTTAGAGAAATAATGTGGGAGTTGATACAGGGATAAAAGCCTTTTGTAATTTTTAATGATCAACTATTAGTCATGGATCAACCAGCTAGATCAACAATCCAATTTAATCATAGTTATTAGAGAAAAGGCATAGTGGAAGCTTGGAGACTACAGGGCCAAAAGAAGAAAAAGCCATAAAGAGGAGTGCGTGGAAGTTTGAAGTTATTCTTATGTTGGAGAAACATAGTAGTGGCCAAGAATATAACAAAAGCAAGAGTTGAAGACTTAATTTTTTTCATGTTGATGGCATTACATTAATTGATAGAAGTCGTGGAAACAAAAAAATCTCATCCATAGACAACATCGGGGTGATGTGTCACTAGAGGTCTTCCCCATAAGAACAAAGGGGAATCATACATAGGAGTGTTGGGATGTTTAGGCTTTGAGTGAACGTCGAGTGAGCTAACATAGAAAGCATTAAGATGATATAGAACTAGTATAATTGGATAGGCGACCAACAAAGGGCACATGAAGGAGGATTGACTCCTCCTAGAAGTTTAACAGAGTAGATAAGGTCAAAGGTTGGGGATGTTATTTAATAGAGGTCTAGATCAATTAATGATAGAAAGTATTCTTGTTTCCTAGGTTCTGTCTCCTTGGGAGGTTCAAAAAGTGTGCAACAAAGGAAAAAACTGAGGTGACGAGGACCCTGGTTGAAATGGAAGCCATTAGATGTGTGAGAGGTTAGGGTGATGCATAGCACTTTATTGGTGCATAAGATAAATAAGGGGCCCATGAGAAATGTTGAATCCTAGAAGCATAAGCCCTTCTTACATTATTTAAAAAGGTTGGGGATGATAATTAATGGAGGCTGGGAGAACGACAATTGAGGGAAATAATTATCATTCCCAAGATTCTATTTCCCGGTGGATTTTACTACGCACAATTTTGGATGGGACGGGATGATGTAAGGCCAAGAAACATGTTGGGGTAGATTAATAGTTGATTTCTAGAGTTTAGTAACATATCACGATGCTTGGTTTCATGACGTGAAGCGAGAGGAAAGTTTAAGTGTCAGTAGTTAATAAGAGTGGGACCGACCTAAAACATATGTATATGTGTGTGTCTTGGATCTAGTAGCTATATTTGGATAAATCTTAAATTTAGCGGTTTTGTATTACCTTAAGGCTCCTCCCATTTAAATTTAAATGTGGCTTTAAATGAGATATATCCCCTAATTTGGGTTTAGGTAAGTTCTTTTTGGCCTAAGTTGGGCTTTGTGGGGATTTTATTAAGCTGAAATATTGGCAAAAGTAGTATTAGGTCAACATCATTTATGCCTTTTTCCCTTTTAATTAAATTTATTAATTTGAAAAATTATTACATGAACAAGTGTCATATGAAGTAAGCTATAACCTTTTTAGGTATGTGGAAATTTTGAAGCCGTGGTATTGGCATTGTAGCAAAGCATATCTACACATTAAGAATCCTGATAAAATGATAAAATGGGAGTAAATCCTCGTTCTTAAGAATCATGTTCCATGATTTTTTAAATGAATATGTGTTTAAATTTTTATAGTAATTTTCTTTATATCT
>APFE030673457.1:48568-91134 GCA_000404065.3 Pinus taeda | reverse complement strand
TTTAGGATGCGGTTTTCAAATGACCGTCCTTTTTCTAATCTAATAAAAAGAAAAAACAAATTTCTAAAATAAGGCTACTTCTGAACTTGGTCCTTAAAACTGCAAGTGTTCATCATGGGCTTGAGAAGAGTCCGTTGGCCGACTTCTGCGCTGAGCTGGGCTGCGAAAACAGAATCTATGAGAGTTGGCACTACTTTTTTGGCTGCGTTTATGATGCATTTCACAGTCATCCATTGACTATGTGGCTTGACCAAGTATGCCCAGTAACACTCCCAATTTAATCTGTTCAATGCTTGGATCGCTTTTCCCTTTTCCTGCGCCTTCTGCTTCCATTCTGCTTCCAGTCGTAGTTTATTTGGTAGGTACCCCAGGGTGGTCTCTTCGATTAAGTTGGCCCTATGTAAATTCTCATTTACACAATCGATAAGAATGTTTGCCTGCGTGGCTGCTGTCTCCGCCTGCTTGATTTGATCGTCCGATTTATTAAAGAGCAATTCTTTATGATTCTCATTTATTCTGGGTGCACTTGCTCTTTTCCCTTCCTCTTCATCCTGCCAAGCTAAGTATTCTGTATTCATAACATATGCAGACAGATAGAAAGGAGGATAGACCCTTTGAGACAAGGATCTTTTATACTGGTAATTCATAACAGCCGTGTATATATTATCAGAACATATCTTGGCCCAATCCATAATATCGGCGTTTGTGGCAGTGTCTATTAGTGGTAGACATTCAGACGAAAATTTATTGATGTCCGGCATCCCAAATAATATGCAAAGCATGGCTGCAGCAAAACAATACGGAGAGGTGAGGGAACCAGTGCTGTACATACCGTTTTTGTCCTTTTTGAGTGGCTCCTCTTTTCTAGACCAATCTTTAGTGGTCTCTGCTAGGTTTGGGTTCTCTGCCGCTAATTTCTTGACAAACTGTGCATTGTAAGTCGTCTATGGTTTAGGAAGATGATACATCAGCTTTAAATCTTGCGCGACAAATGATCCTATGAGCCCATGTCCTTAAATCTTGAATTGTCTGTTGTTCAACTCTGCATTGTCAAGTATCCATTTGGTCATATCCGTGTATGGTAGAATTTTGGGCCTAGCTGCTATCCGATGAAGAAATGAACATGCTAGCTCCTCTAAGGACGCCTCGGAAGAGTGTTGTGATCCCGCGACAGTATCAACCTTCATTACTCTAGGATTTTCTTCCTCCAGCAGCCTGTACATGCTTTCCCATGTCGAAATGCCCGCGTCTCTATTGCAGGTAGTGTCTGTATACAAAGGCGCCATCTCTTTCGTCTTTTCCTTCGCCTCAGAGCCTTGAGCTTTATTTTTCTTTCCCATTTGCTCCTGCGTTTGGCTTTGAATCGTCTTACCTCTTCGTTCCTGCAGATTACGATTGAAGTGGAAATGACTGATTAAGAAAGGTGATGGGAGAGTTTTAAATGCACCAAATATATCAAATATGCCACTTTACGTGAAGTAATTCTTTACAAAATCACGCGTCTTCATTTCATTAAATAACTGACAACTAATTCATTTACTATCATTAAAAGCGCATGATCTTGAGTCTGATTATGGTAAGTGGCTTTTCTTTGAATGGCATGCCCGAAGGATTCGTGATTAAGTGATTTATGATTTGCTTACGTAACATCCCAGATCGCGCCATCGCAAATCGCAAGATCGCAGATTGCACCATCGCTGATTGCATCATCGCAGCGATCGCAACATCGCAGGTCGTAGAAGTTTGATGTTTGCCAAATCTTGCCAATTCATTTCTACGATATGCGATCTTGTGATCGGTGTTATCGCAGATCGGTAAATCTTGAAGTTTTTCCTTATGAGTATTACTTCATTGCGATGCGATGTTATGCTTAACACGAGGGTGTTGTGCGTACTGATATTATAGAGGAATGGAGGCATTTCCTATCTTTTTTGCAACGCAGTTTCAAAGATATTTCCCTTATCGTAGACTTAGGTTAAAAATATTCAAAAGACCTTTCTAAGCTTACGATGGTAACCTTATTTTGAAGAAAGGAAAAACTTGTTTTTTTCTTAAAAATTTAACTAAGGGTCCCCATTCATTTAGTATTTTGGACAACACTTAAATGAACAAGGGGGGGTTGTTGCTGGCCACAACAATTGGCGATTCACTTGGGAGAACCAGTTATCTCTGATCTTCTATTGATGTTTTTCAAACTTCCAAAACAAAAATTTTCTCAGAAAACTTAAACAATTATAAAGAGATAAGACATATTATACTTCAAACTGTCAATGATATTTTGTTTCAACCTCTTTCTATTTTAATTACTTGTATCCTTAGCTTGTCTTTGTATTTACATCAGCCATTACTTGGTCTTGTAATAAAAATTAAAATAAAGCCTTCCCTATGTAGCAGCCTTTTAAATATGCTTCTTTGTCTCAGGTAGAGCCTCTGCTGCCAGCAGGCGTCCATAGCCTCGACAGGGTTACCTATTACCCAATAATGATCCTTTATCCTGCTTAAGGTTATTTACAACCTTTCAGAGAAAAACCTATTTTGACACTTTTTCCTTTTTAATTCTCTAAAGAACAATGTCTTTGTTTGGTGGCCAAATTATGACACAGTCATTCACTTGATTTACACTTTTGCTGAACAAGCCGGCTCGTGATGAGACCCCTTGTCTTTTGATTGCAACAATCTTGAGTCGTTGCCCTGTTTTGGTGGACAGTATTGGAAAAGTCAACAAGTTATAATATCTGTGATCATGATAAGCCGGCTCGTGATGAGACCTCTTATTCTTTGAGATATCGGATTGTTTCTTTGAATGTTGCGATTTCCTTTAGCAGGGAGGAAGTCAATTTTTTCCTTAAGAAAGTTCTGGATGACAATAATAAAGCTTCTTTGGAAATGGCTATTTCCACGGGGAATCCTTATTTTGTTATTGATGCCTTTCATTATACTGACATAAAACAATTCCTTCACTAAGATTGCTTTCTTCAAATTTCTTGGAGTTGAAACTAGTATCATATCTGGGTTAAAGTTCTATTGATAATAAAGATCAAGTTTCCAAAAAGATTTGCTATTTATAGAAGCAGAAGTTCAAAATCTTGACAGAGAAAAGGTGTCTTTAGTAAATGTCAAATGCTGTTAACCAAAGAAAATTTTATCATGGAGAAAAATATTTAACGAAATGAGAGGTAGACATTCCCTAGGGTTATGTAAAGAATAGGGATAATCTCTTCTCTTATTTTGCCTACCAACTATTAAAAGTAAACCTAATAACCTAGCTAAATTACTCCTACTCCTACTCTAACTATATACAAAAATCTAACTAGGTGAAATGATATTTCCAGTGGAGCCATCTTTTCATTTTTATTCCTACACGTATGTAACTTTCCAACATCAGTGTTAAGAACAAAACTTTTCTTGGACTGTTAATGTTGGATATGGAATAAGAATGTATAACTTCAGTTGGAATTCTGCCCGAAATTTCTTTCTCATGAAAACTTCTTTCCAACTGGGTACCTATTGGATCATAAAAATGAGGACGAATTTCTGTTATGGATTGATGATCTTGTAATAGAGGAAGTTCTGTACTTCCTTGACACAGTTTAGCTTTCCAAAATGGTAGCTTGTCTTTTGAATGTTCTTTGATAAGGTGCTCAACATACCATAGTAATCTATCAAAAGTCTGAAAATTTAAAACACAATCCGATTTTGTACAAAATGAGTGCGAGTGAGAAAGAAATAAATGATTATCTGTGCAAATAATGTTACAACACAACTGGGATTGGCTTGGAATATTTTGTTATTCACAAGAATTGGGCATAATTATGGGATCCGAGCAATTTCGAATTCCGTCTTGTGAATCAGAAGACAAGTTGTGATTGTGAATAGGCATGGGGGTTTCTTCATGATATGAATCATAGATCGGGGTATTGTCTTGGATAGTAAAATCAGGCAAATGGTCTTTTGCTTTGAAATGAGGATTGACTAATATGATTTCCGAATTAGAATACCTCTCATTATCTGAGTTTTGATGAGTTACTTGAGATAAATCAATAACATCATCGTTGTCAAAGTAACCACCATAAATGATTTTACAGTTTTCCCTAGATTTCTCTTTTTCGTCATATATTTTCAGACAAGGAAGGTCAAGTGGTTCTTGTTTGAAAATGATCAAAGGATGTTCTATAGATGTCTCTTTATCTTGAAAACCTAATGATGACTCATTTGAATAATCCTTTGTGCTTTTTGAGATATCTTTAATATTGAGAGGGGAAAAATTATCATCATTAAAAACATCAGGATAAAGAGAAAAATGTGATTCTGAAACAATGCATTTGAGAATATCATCATGGGAAAATCTGTGTTCATCAAATTCATTATAGACATCGGGCTTTAGATCATACCTTTGTGTACTGATACTTTTTGAAAGAGAAATAGTTTGTTGTTCTAACCTTGGCATCTGCATTCGTTGACTTGCAACGATATTATCTGACCTTATATCAAAGTCATCTCCTGGTTCCAAGGCAGGCTTTCCTCTAGCATTCTCGCTTTTGTCTTCTTGCATTAGAGCATGCATGACTCCTAGGCTTTGAGGACTTTCTTCATTATGACCGATTTGTATATTCAAATTGGAATTCTCGTTCATATTAGAAGAAAATGAGACAAAACTCGAACTAATTTCTGCTTGATTAGACATAGGAGGCAGGGAATGCTCAACATAATCTGAAGATTCTTCATCTATGAGTTCACTTTCAAGATCGTACTTTAGACAATTAAGATGAAATCACATATTAAAATCCCTAACAGATTCATCTTGTTTCCGTATATAATCAATTTCAGCATATACCTGGTCATAGTCATAACAATCAAATTCAAAAATGAAAGTCTTGACGAATTGGTCCCAGCTGTGAATTGATGCAACTGGGATGGTTCTGCACCATTTTCTAGCTTCCGCCGTGAATGCAAGAGTAAAAATTCTACATAAAACGCCTTCATCAATTCTTTGAACATCACAACTTGAAAATTTTTGAATAAATTGAAGAGCATGATTAAAAGCAGAAGAATTATTCTTACCATTGAATTTTACCTGAGACAAGAGTCTTACCACTTTAGGTGGAGTGTTGGAAGAGGTAGGAACATGGATGCAACTCCAAATGGGAAGTTTGTGAGTAGCCATCCAGATTCAAATGTTACAATTGAAAATCATTCCAGCAAACACTATGTTCATGCCCTCCTTCTAGCGCCAAATATGTTAAAGCCCTGAAAATCGGGTCGGCAACAAGGGGGATACCCACCCGGTCTGGACGTTGGTTGGCAACTCCTTATCCATTTGGTATAGCGGGTCCGACTAGGGATAATGGGACCAGTTTCCCAATCTAAGGGTGTGTGTGTGTGCGTAGAGTTGAATGATGTTGATCTAAGAGTTCTTTAAAGCTAATTTAATTTAGATTCTTAAACTAGCTATATGATATTGTAATCTAATGAGAAACAAAACATCTAACCTACGCTAACCTGGGGTGTATTTCTTCTATTATGCGATCTAAAGAGATTTCAAACAATAACTAGTAATAAAGATCATTCAGTTATTATAAGAATAGAAATCAATTAAGATAAACCACTTTGCATAAGAAGTTAGGCAAAACAGTTGTGAACAGCATATCGCATAATAAGTTATTCATATATCAGACATAAATAAATGACTCCACCGTACAGAAGTGCCAAATGGTAACTCATACACTCATGCAATAACATATAAACAACTGAAAACTATAAATCACTTTAAGAATATAAGCAAAAATGGCCAAGAGGTAAAAGTACCATTTATGACTAATCCTACTCATAAACTTCAAGCAAAAACGATTTATCTCTACTTGTTCTAACATCTACTAAGAGTACAAAAGTGCAACATCAGTAGCAGACATCAAATGCAAACATTAATAAATCTCGATCCATCTATTCATCAAAACCTCCTCTGAGGGTGCAGAAGTGCATGTTTCGAGGACAAGTTTTTGACAAATTTCTGGATCCTTCTCTAAATGCATGAGAAGGGTTAAAATACTACTTCCTAATTCTAATAATAGTGTCTTTAAAAAATTTAGGATGCGGTTTTCAAATGACCGTTCTTTTTCTAATCTAATTTAAAAGAAAAAACAAATTTCTAAAATAAGGCTACTTCTGAACTTGGTCCTTAAAGCTGCAAGTGTTCATCATGGGCTTGAGAAGAGTCGACTGGCTGACTTCTGCGTTGAGCTGGGCTGCGAAAACATAATCTATGAGAGCTAGCACTACTTTTTCGGCTACGTTTATGATGCATTTCACAGTCATCCATTGACTATGCGGCTTGACCAAGTATGCCCAGTAACATTCCCAATTTAACCTGTTCAATGCCTGGATCACTTTTGCCTTTTCCTGCGCCTTCTGCTTCCAGTCGTAGTTTATTTGGTAGGTACCCCGGGGTGGTCTCTTCGATTAAGTTGGCCCTGTGTAAATTCTCATTTACACATTCGATAAGAATGTTTGCTTGTGTGGCCGCTGTCTCCGCTGCTTGTTCCGCCTGCCTGATTTGATCGTCCCATTTATTAAAGAGCAATTCTTTATGATTCTCATTTGTTCTGGGTGCACTTGCTCTTTTCCCTTCCTCTTCATCCTGCCAAGCTAAGTATTCCGTCACTCGTCTGTCACTCTGATCATAGTCACTTCGCAAGTCCAGCACTTAATTGGTGATTTTATCGCTCAGCTCGCAATAGTGACTCCACTGTGATATCTTACATCCCAACTCTTCCTCTTGCTGCAGAAGTTGCTCATTTAAGTCAATAGATTCTGAAATAAATTCGGCAAGCTTAGGCTCATCTTTATGCATTTCTTGTAAAATTTTCAATTGCTTTCCTTTCTCGTCTAGACTTCTTTGATAGCCTATCTACATCTGCTGAAATTCTTCCTGCAACTTCTCGAGCTGTTTGGAAGCTTCAATACTAGCATTGGCTTGTTGCAACTATCGTTGTAGTAGCTATATTTGATCTTCTTGTTCTTTCAACAGTTGTTGAACTTCCGATGCCTTGTCAATAGTTGCAGAAGCATATGCTCCTGCGATATGAGACAACTTAGTGAGATTTTCAGTTGGGTTATTGTTGGGGTCTTTCCATAAGACGTCCAAATGTTCAGCATCTTGTGACAGTGTATTTTCTAGTTTTCTTTTCTTCCTCTGTCTCCTTACAACTGCTTTATGTTGGGGACTATAGAATACATCCAGTGGGGGAATTTATTTTAAATTAAGTAGAAGCTCAGAAGGTGGAGCGATAGGACTGTGATACGTTTCTGTGACACTTCTAACTATGGTCGAAACCGCTTCTTGCGCTACCTGTGTATTGTTCACAGGTGTTCTTGGGGCTTGCCCTTCAAGACTGATCAGCTCGTTGAAGGTTTCTCATTCTTTGTCTAGTTCTGTTGTGACGAGTGGCGCTTTAATGACGGGAGGGGGGACATCTCTTGGCGGGGAGGCGATAACTTGCTGTTGCGACATTGCACTTGACTGAGCTGTATCTTTAGCTGTTTCTTTGTTTTTTTCTTGGTCGATTCCAGACCCTTTAGAATGTTCAGGCACTCCTTGCGCAGTGTTAGATTTAGATCTGGAAGTGCTAGAGTTTCCAATGAGGCTAACGCTGGGAGTTGGTTCTCTGACAGGCAGTCGCAGCTTCTCTATAGGAACACTGGCCAACCTTCTTTCCCTGTATAACATGAACCTTTGGAGGTCATCTGGAGACAACTTCGACCGAGCTTCCCGCAAAATTTCCTGGAGTGAGATTCTACTCTGAAACAAATCATCAAACAAATCTTTCTTTGTAACGAATACTTTTATTTTGACGTTCGTTGTGAAATCTTGGGCAACATTATTTGGGTCAAATGGCCTTGCTGGGAATTTAAATAATTGTAGGCATGTCACATTCTCCACTTCAGTGAAAGCATGTCCTACATCGAACAATGAGAAGGCCCCACAAGCTACAGGAAACTGAGGCCATATGGCCTTCTTTTTGTCTTTTAGGTCTTTGGTCAAGCCGCCTTCTGAACATGTTTGATATGCAATTTCCCGAGCCAAAAGTTTATCGGAGATATATAGGGGTAGGACATGTGGAGGTACAGTGCTTCCAAACACTCTAATATAGGTGAACCATTCTTCCCCGAACCATCTTGCGATGGGGATGATGTCTATCTGTGACTCGGGTGAGCACCTAGGGGGGTCTTCATCATACATCATTCTATACAGGGGTAAGATAAGCCCGTGAAAAATCTGGTAGAAGTGTGGGACGAACTGGGAATCCCATAACATCTTATGATAAACATGGATAGGTAATGGGTCCTGGGTAGTCCATTTCCAACCCATAGTGGGAAATTTAGATACATAACAAATAGAATCCATAACATACGCGGACAGATAAAAAGGAGGATAGATCCTTTGAGACAAGGATCTTTTAGACCGATAATTCATAACAGCCGTGTATGGATTATCAGAAAAGATCTTGGCCCAATCCATAATATCGACATTCGTGGCAGCATCTATTAATGGTAGCCATTCAGACGAAAATTTATTGATATCCGGCATCCCAAATAATCTACAAAGCATGGTCGCAGCAAAACAATACGGAGAGATGAGGGAACTAGTGCTGTACATACCATTTTTGTCCTTTTTGAGTGGCTCCTCCTCTTTTCTAGACCAATCTTTGGTGGTCTCTGCCAGGTTTGGGTTCTCTGCTGCAAATTTCTTAACGAATTGTGCATTATAAGTCGCCTGCGGTTCAGGAAGATGATACATAAGCTTTAAATCTTGCGCGGCGAATGATCCAATGAGCCCATGTCCTTGAACCTTGAATTGTCTGTTGTTCATCTCTGCATTGTCAAGTATCCACTTGATCATATCCATATATGGTAGAATTTTGGGCCTTGCTGCTATCCGGTGAAGAAATGAACATGCTAGCTCCTCTAAGGATGCCTCAGAAGAGCGTTGTGAGCCCACGACAGTATCAAACTTCATTATTCTAGGATTTTCTTCTTCAAGCAGCCTGTACATGCTTTCCCATGTCGATGTCCCTGCGTCTCTGTTACAGGCTGTGTCTGTATACAAAGGCGCCATCTCCTTCATCTTTTCCTTCGCCTCAGAGCCTTGAGCTTTATTTTTCTTTCCCATTTGGTTCTGCGTTTGGCTTTGAATCATCTTAGCTCTTCGTTCCTGCATATTACGAGTGAAATGGAAATGACTGATTAAGAAAGGTGATGGGAGAGTTTTAAATGCAACAGATATATCAAATATGCCACCTTACGTGAAGTAATTCTTTTCAAAAGCACGTGTCTTCATTTCATTTAATAACTGACAACTAATTCATTTACTATCATTAAAAGCGCATGATCTTGAGTCAGATTATGGTAAGTGGCTTTTCTTTGAATGGCATGCCCGAAGGATTCGTGATAAAGTGATTTATGATTTGCTTACGTAACATCGCAGATCGCGCCATCGCAAATCGCACCATCGTAAATCGCACCATCGCAGATTGCGAGAATATAATATCGCAGCGATCGCAACATCGCAGGTCGCAGAAGTTTGATGTTTGCCAAATCTTGCCAGTTCATTTCTGCGATATGCGATCTTGCGATCGGTGTTATTGCAGATCGATAAATCTTGAAGTTTTTTTCTTATGAGTATTACTTCATTGCGATGCGATGTTGTGCTTAACACGAGGGTCTCGCGCATACTGATATTATAGAGAAATGGAGGCATTTCCTATATTTTTTGCAACGCGGTTTTAAAGATATTTCCCTTATCGTAGACTTAGGTTAAAAATATTCAAAAGACCTTTCTAAGCTTACGATGGTAACCTTATTTTGAAGAAAGGAAACTCTTGCTTTCTTTCTTTAAGATCTAACTAAGGGTCCCCATTCATTTAGTATTTTGGACAACACTTAAATGAACAAGGGGGGTGTTGCTGGCCACAACAGACCCCCCCACTCCATTAAACATCGATAGTGCGAGGGGTCCAAAATCCTTCTCCTGCCATTGATTGGCGCACGATTGTTATTCACAAGGCCACAAGATGTCATGTCGAGCGCTAATAAAATAAATAAACCAAATTTTTATGAAAAATACCATTTAAATCAAACTTTATTGTAAAGTGAAGGCGACATTTTTACTGGCACACGATAGGGTTTTTTTTTTTCTTTTATCCTTTTTATTTCATACATACATGTTTTTTTATCCCCCTTTATTTTCTTTATTTTCTTTTTTCTTTTATGAGCCAAACAAATTTAAAATGAAAAATAATTTTTTGTAATATCCAAGTGGGATGAATAACTTATTAAAAATACATGACTCCTATATTTATAGGACCCTAATAGAGTCAATAGAATCGGTTGGAAATGTGTAACACCATTCCTTGATGTGCAGTTCAAACGTGAGAACAAACAACCTGCAAGAAGTATCCAAATAGTGAATATCATGTTGATTGCAAAATTCTAGAAAGTGAACAGTGTACTCAAGAATGCTTGTTCCACCCTCGCCATCAAACTTAAGATTCGAAAAGTCATTAATTATCCCCATGGGCACTTTCAAATTTGTAATTCTAAAAAAACATGCTGAGGCTAAGATATGGGAAGAACCATTAAGAGATAAGTAAATTTTAAACAAACTTCATGGGCTTAGCTTGTCATTTGGCCCTCCTTCTAGCGCCAAAAATGTTGACGATGTTGGACCCGCCAACATTCAAGGGTCCCCCTAACATGAAGTCCCAATTAGATGTCACACCATTTAGAGTAGCAGCCCCATCCAAAATATGACTTGGTTGCAATAATGCATAGAGTGGTGTATTTGTGACTTTGGTGAAACACGTGTGTGAATTTGTGGGAGGTTCTAACACAATGAGGGGAAAATGAGTGAGCCCCTTAGAAGCATGTAATAGAATGCAGCTAGAAAGGAACACACGAGTATAGAAGACATCACAAGTTAACCTACAAAGTAGTTCACAAATTAACCATGATGGAAAAGTACGATAACACATGTTCAACAAGATTCATGCTAATGCAAAAAAAAAATAGTTCATAAGCGGTGTAAGTGAAACAACATATATTGCAAACATAACAAGAATATTCCTATTATATACACAAAATATGCATGAAAATGTCACCCTGAGTCCCAAAAGTGGAAGATAAAGACACTTTCTCCTTGAAAGAAAGATACTCCCTTTATGTTTCGGAGAAGCCACAACTCTCAACAAAACCCCTAAGCTCCTGATCATAAGCCTAAGCCTAGACAAAAGCTTAGCTCCTAAAATCTCTTTCAAAGTTGATTGTAAGTCTTTTATGTGCTATAAGTAAATTGAAAAACATGATGGATTATTAAAGTAACTGAATACTATTAGTCTCTATTATTGACAATACAATCAAAATCAGTAAACTTACTCAATGATATTTAAACCCATTTACAAGATGCACAAGAAAAAAACAAGTTTCTCTAACTCATATCTTAACTCTAGCAAGATGAACTACAATAGAAGAGTCATCATTTTGAATTATTTCTTGTTTTGAACAATTCCCTTTTTGAGTTAGAGAAAGACCCTTGTAAATATCTAAGACTTGATTAAATTAGTGAGACCATTTTAGGAGCATATTTACATGAAGATACAAAGGTTCAACTTACATTTCCTAAGCCCATCATCAAACCTTGAAAAGAACTTAGGACTTAGACTTCTATTGTGCATCTCATCAATTTTGTAGTCATCTTCAAACAATCATTATGGAGCATTTCCACTTCACAGAAAGCTTTAGCTTTTCTGATATTCAAAATTGGTCTAGAAACTACTTCAAACCTAGTTCGAGAGTTATAATGATTTGGCTTAAACCACCCCTTCTAAAAGCCTTCAACTTTTGCTACCTTATTTGGTTTGTGGTGTTTCTTAAACCACCATTTCATAGAGCAACACATCCAAACATAGACTCCTTTACACTTTCATATTTCAACTCTGTTTTTGGACTCAGATGTACCTTTCAAATTAAAAAAGAAATATTGGAAACATAATCCTTTTTGTTTGTGTGAACTTTGACACATTCATCCAAGTGGAAGACTAACAGTAAATGAAAATCCAAAAGACTTCTTAAAAAATAAAACCAAAACCAAGGGTCAATAAAATTGTATTAATACATATAGAGAATAAAATGAATCACATTATTTATCCAAATAACAATCTTATTTACTCGAACATCAAATTAAAAATAATTTAAAAACAAAATAAATAACAATTCGAAGTTAACCTAATATCTCATCAAAGAAAAGCCAAAGCCAAAGCCAGCATCCTTGTGGAATCATCCCTCCCACAGAAAATTCATATAATTTCTTTAATCCACCGAGATTTAACCCAATTCCTAAAACCAAAGAAGAAGGAAAAAATGGAAAGAAAACGTGGTTTGTATCTTAACGTCGTCTCTTCGCGGAAGGCTCTTCCAGTGACTGGTGGCGCCTTTTTCTGCTTTCCTCTTCCTCGGAATGCTCTGAGCCGCCGCTGGAACCATCGAAGCCGGCACTCCCTTCTGCGCTGAAACCATGGACGACAGCACTCCCTTCACTCTCAGGCTGCAATTCCTTGGGATCAGACGGCTGCGAAGGTGGAGGGAAATCTGAGGCGCTAGCTTTGCGGGGTTTAAGGTGGCAATAAATAACGGAGAGAGAACGACAGTCGATGTCGGGCGGAGGAAGTATGAAGAAGTGACCGTGCTTTGGCCACTCGCAGACGGCTACGCGATCTTGGTGGTGGAAGAGGTAACTGACGAATTTGTGCCACTCAACTACCTGCTCCTGGTTTTCGCTGGCTATGGTTATGTAGAACTGGGGAGATGCTTTGAGGTTTTTTGCCATCTCCTCATCCAACACGGGCATCTCATTAAGCATGTGGAGCTCAGGGGGAAGCGGGATGATCACCATGAAATGTTGTACTCGAGAAATAATCTTATTGTCCTTGTACAGGTTCAGCATGCGCGCTGGTTCCAACAGCGGACTAATCAGTGGTGGCGCATTATGTGCCACCCTTTGGTTATTCCTACTGCTATTCCAATTCCTATTCGGTGTAGGTTTCTGTGTCACCCTTCCACTGCTACTGCTATTCCAATTCCGATTCATTTTCTTTTTCTCTCTGCAGACACTGGTCTTCAGAAAATACACAAAAAAATTACAGTATTCGGGTATGAGTGATAAAATAATAAAAACAGTAACTGACCGAGAGATACCGAGGGGTGCGTATGTTAGCTCTGCTATCCCGCCGTTTGGTGACTTCAAGTGTTTCCCTGGGATTCAAATTACGACTAACCATAAAATCTTAAATACTCGTAGAAAAATAATGAACAGACGCTTCAATAGACGTTTCATTATTATACCACTGACAAACAAATTCATTTTTTTTAATGCGCTTAATTTTATATAAATTTTGAGATATTATTATTATTATTATTTTTAATTGGTTATGGAGGTTGAAATTGGTGACTTTTTTTACCTAAATCCCTAAGCTGGGTTCGAAAGGTTAAGATAATTGAACCCATGAAATGTGCACAATTAGCCTAAGAATTCGGTGAAGAGAATTGAACCCATGAAATGTGCACAATTAGCCTAAGAATTCAGTGAAGAGAATTGAACCCATGGAATTTACACAATTAGCAGAATAATTAGGTAATAATAATTAAACCTATGAAATTTGCACAATTAGCGAGATTGGTTCTGAAGAGAATATGTTTAACATATACTTTGTTTCAATGTTTACCCACGGTTCTAGTGTGTTAAAGAGTTTGTTAGGTTGTATTGACTTTTAATAAATTTAAAAAAATTGATGTACCAATTTTTTAGGGATTTTCAATTTGTTAGATTGCATTGAGTTTTAATCAATTTGAAAATTTTGATGTACCAATTTCTTAGGGACTTTGAAAGCATACCCTATTTTAGAAAAACCACATTGTATAGTGGTTGTAAGAGAAAACACTCTTCAACACTTATGTTTTTCTTTATCATGCGTGACATTAAAATCAAAGTTAATAACAATAAAAAAAAATTTGCATTAGTTAATAATAGTATTTTTGTTACAATAGCTTTTTAGTTTTTTGTGTTATATATTTACCAATAATAGATACAAATAAGCTTTCGGCTATATCAACCACATTAATATTTTTAATGTGGTTGTACTAGTGTTATCTAAAATTTGAAAATTGAACCCATAAAATTTGAGTAATGTTATAGAAAATTGAAAATTTTAATTTATTAATACAACATTATTATTATTATGGTGGTTCATGCATATGGAGATTGGTCATAGCAGCCCATAAAATTGGCATAATGTTATATAAAATTTGAGAATTGAACTTATGAAATTTGCATAATGTTATATAAAATTTGAGAATTTTAGTTTTTTTTTATTTTTAATGTGGTTCATAGGTCCAAAAATTAGTCCACGTCACTTCACGAAAAGTGATTGTTATATAAAATTTGAGAATTTTAGTTTATTATTATTATTAATGTGGTTCATGGACCTAAATATTAGTCATAGAACTTCATCGAAAGTGTTTATATAAACCAGCATTTCATTTAAAGGGATCACTTTGTAGTGGGAAGTGACCCTAAGTGTGAAGTCCGATCAAAATTTTTTAAAATTATTTTTAATAAAAGATGACATCAAAATGTTTCGAGACTTTGTAAAACTCCTAAATATTTATTAAATTGCATGATAAATGTGGTCTCATGTTTGGCTAAAAACTTAGAGTTTGTTTGTTTTTTTAACATAATGGATATTTGTATATTAGAAAATTTGTTTACATGGAAAAAACCATGTACATTCACATGTTTCACTTATTTTTGTTGTTGTAATATTTCATTGAATTCATAGTAGCATTTTTTTGCCTCTACTACCTTTTAGACTAAGATTTTACATTAAAACATTTTGAAATGCAATTAATGACAATCTTCATAATTTGTAGTTGAGCCGTGACTTGATACCATTATTGATGTACTTGCCGAAAGAGAAAGAAAATAAAATTATTATTATTTGGGTTTCTTGCCCGTCGTGTTGTGGTACTAGGTCAAAGCACCCATTGAGTGTTCTAGGGGTCTTGTTGACAACTCAAAAGTTCAAAGTCGTGATGTACTAGCCCCTAGAGGGGTCATGTAACAAAGAAGGAAAATTATTATTTAAAAATGTGATGTCTAGAAGCCTCTAAGGGATGATTCGGTCAACCCTCTTCATGTCGTCACAAGGAGGCCTAATTCATGCTTGTGAAAGACTATATAATGTACTATACCTAGGGGAGATAATATGGGGTATACCTAGGGAAGATCATATGTGATACAAAGGGAGGAACCCAAGGGAATACTGTGATGTAATGAGCCATATATAATAAATAAAGTGGTTACCTGCATTATGCAAGGGACCACAAGTAGTTAGAGAATAATGTGATAAACCCATTGTATTGGATGTATGGTATTGAGAGACTCATCATAATTACCCATGGTATTGTATGTATGAAGCCTATATAGAGGCTAGAGACTCCCCATTGAAAGATGCCAAGTATTGTTTTGTATTGACAAGCATATGGCTTGTGCAGTGATCTCCTTCCTTAAGGAGTAGTTGTATGGTGTTACCCTACCTCAACGGTTCAGATTAATAGAAGCATTTCTATCTGATTCATGTTTTCGGCATATTTTGCAATTTGTATTTGCAGGTAAGATCCATTACATATAAAGAAGAGCCTAATTTGGAATACATCAATCAAGTGAAGTATCTTTGTTTTCTAGCGAAGTCTGGGAAATCAAGAGAGAAGGAGAGTGAATTCCTTTGAAGATAAATGAAATTGTTCAAGGAAGCAAATCTCTACCCTTGCTTCCCACATGTGCAAGTTTTGGAGGAGAACTTAGGGTTTCCTCAGTCTTATTTTGCAGAGAAGTTGTTTAAGGTTTTGGCTGGCTCATCTCTTGGAAGGATTGGCCTTGGGTCAAGGTCAAGGCCTTGGAAGTATTCATTGAATTCTATAAGAAGATTTTTTGTGGGTTTTCCTCTCTAGGAGAGGTTTTTCCCTGGCTAGCAACCTACATATGATGTTCTTATGTTTGAGTTGTGATCTTCTTATTGGAGTTTGTCTTGATGAAGAGCACAATTTGTCTTAAAGAGCACTGATGTGCTTGACACACCTGATCACCCATTGCCTACACATCTAGAGAAATTCCTCCCAAAGTTTGATCCCAATAAAGATGATTCTCTAGATGACCATATAAATAAATTTATGTTGGTTGTGTGGCTCATGAACATAGAGCATGAAGATGTAGTTTTTTGCTTGTTCCCATATACTTTTGAAGGAAAATATTCCTCTTGGTACTTTTCTCTAACTCTTGGGACAATTTTGAGTTAGAAGGAATTTTTAGTCTCTCTTCCTTGGAATGTTTGGAGAAGATAAGACTCCGGGTAGTCTCCTTTAGGAACTATCTCGCATGAAAACGGTATTAAGGAAAAAGTAAAATACTTTAATCAAAGGTTTCAAATCGTATATAATAATATCCTTTAAGTATCTCTACTTACGGATGAAGTGGCCATTGCATTTTACACTTCTAGCTTACCACCATCCATGGCCATGTTTTTCAAAAGAGCTGAAAAGAAAATTTTGCAGGAAAATATCCAGGAAGTTGTTAAGGCTTAAAAGGATCTTGTGAGTGTTCACAAGAAACAGTGGTTGGCAATGATGAACCTTCGGCCTCTGCTAAAAAAAAAAACATTTTGGTAATGTTAAACCTATAGGTTTTAACCCCATATAGAAATTACCTACATACGAATTCTAAAACAAAGAAAGTAAACAATAGCGAGAGCATAACACATAAAACAAATATACATAGAGATTTTTCCCCGGATCCCAAAATTGGGACTACCATATTGATTTTTCATTATTGTCCTTTCAATATTACAATACATATATACATGCCGAAGCATCCAATGCCATGGACCGAAAACCATCACGCCCAAAAATCATGCACAAAACCATAGGTAGGTCCACCCACCTAATATAGGGTCCAAAAAAAATTCCCCGGGGTGCTACCCTGGACCTCATAGAGGGGGGCTAACTGCCCCCCTGTGACCCCCCCCCCATTGCGTAGTTAGTGCAACAAAGGGGGGGCTCCACCCCCCCTAACCCCCTCAGTTTCACTAGGGGAGCTAGTCGTGGAAATAATATAACACAACCCAACATTATCCCACTTATTGTTTTCTTTCCACAGGGGGCCACAAGAGAGATTAGTCATTTATCCAACCCTGCAACGCACATTGTTTCTCTACACCAAAAGAACTTCTCAGAGCTCACATATTTTTTCAATGCATCTGCAGTATTATTCAAAGTGTCCACCTTTACCAGCAACACCTTTTTGTCTTCTATCATATCCCTCACAAACTGATACTAAACATCAATGTTCTTTATCTTTGAATGATAAGCAGGGTTCTTTGCCAAGAAAATCGCACTTTGGTTGTCAAAGTCTATCCTTATAGCTCCCTATACTAACCCCATACTTGAACACAATATCTGCAACCAAACTAATTCCTTGCTTGCATGAGTGGATGCCATGTATTCTACCTCTATAGTTGATAGTGCCACTACACATTGTTTCTTACTCATCCAACTGACTGCACCTCCAAATAGGTTAAACACATACCCACTTGTAGATTTTCTCTGATCTAGATCTACAGCCCAATATGCATCAACAAAGCCACGAATATCCAACACTTTGTCCAATCCTAGTCTTCCTTGGTAACACAAACCATAATTACTAGTGCCACGCAAATACCTGAAAACCCGCTTTACTGTTGTTCAGTGCTCCTTCCCTGGTTTTGACATAAACCTGCTCAGTACTCCCACTGCACATGCAATGTCTGGTCTAGTATAGACCATTTCATACATCAAGCTACGGGTTGCACTTGCATATGGAACACGGGACATGTCCTCTTCCTCTTCTTGTGTCTTGGGACACTATTCAGCAAATAACTTCACACCTACAGGAATGAGAACCTTCACCGGTTTACTATCTTGCATATTAAACATCAGCATTATTGTCTCGACATACTTCCTCTGGTTTAACCAGAGCTTCCTCTTTGTCCTATCTCTTTTAATTTCCATGCCCAAAATATATTTTGCAGCGCCAATATCTTTCATATCGAATTTGGAGGACAATTGGATCTTCAAATCCTAGATAATTTCTTTGTCATTTCAAACCAGCAACATATCATCCACGTACAAGACTAGATAAATAACACAGTCACCAATTAATTTAAAATAACAGAGTGATCTGCTTTGCTTCTGGTGAAGCCAAGTCCCCTTATAAATGTATCAAATCTCTAATACCGCATCCTTGGTGACTGTTCTAACCCATACAAAGACCTTTTTAACTTGCATACGAGTTCTTTCTTACCCTTCACCACAAAGCCTTCAGGTTGCTTCATGTAGAGCTCCTCTTCCAGATCCCCGTGAAGAAATGTTGTCTTCACATCCATTTGTTCTACCTCAAAATCAAAAGCAACAGTGACAGATAAAAGTAATCTAATAGACGCTACCTTGGCAAGAGGAGAAAAAATATCACCGAAATCAATTCTCGGCACCTGGGAATAACCTTTTTCTACCAACCGAGCTTTTTATTTCTCCACCTTTCCTTCTGCATTTGTCTTCTTCTTGAACACCCATTTTCTGCTAATAGGTTTCCTTCCATCCGAAAACTCCACCAGATCGCAAGCCTCATTTTTGTGCAAAGATGCCATTTCATCAACCATGGCCTCTTTCCAAAGTTTTCCATCCTTTGAATCTACTTCTTCCTTCATAGTTTTGGGATCAAAAGCAAAATTTGAACAGAAAGAAGATGGACTATACCTTTCTAGCTGCCTTCTTTCTCCAATTGATCTTTTCACAACCGGAGTTTGTGGATGTTCATGTTCTGATTCTTGTTTTGTTGTAGAGTCTGATTCTTTCACCTTTATCTCAAACTCTATCTTTTCAGATTCCTTTGTTTGGACTTCATGTTTAATAACATCTTTCACCTCTCTGAACACCACATCTTAGCTATACATAACCTTCCTTGTTAATGGGTTCCAAATTTTATAACCCTTTAAACCATCCTTACACCCAATAAAGGTGCACTTTTCAAATTTACTATCCAACTTTGTTTTTTTCTCCTTTGGAACATGTACGTATGCATCACATCCAAATACCCTCAAATGTGAAAGAGAGGGTTTGTTACCATTCCATAGCTCTTGTGGAGTCTTATCCTCCGACGCTGATGAAGGTGGTCTATTGATCAGGTAACATGTAGTCTCCACCGCCTCTACCCAGAATTCTTGTCCTAACCTGGCACCAATGAGCATGTTTTTTTCCCTTTCCATCAACATCTCGTTCATTCTTTCTGCAGCTCCATTTTGCTTAGGTGTGTATGAAGTATTCTTTTGTCATGCTATACCACACTTCTTACAGAATTCTCCAAATTCCTTCTTGTAAAACCCTCCACCATTATCTGTCCTCAGCACCTTTATCTTCTTCTCTGTATGGTTTTCCACCAAAGCCTTAAATTCTTTAAACATATCAAAGACTTCAGATTTCTTCTCAAGGAAATATATCCATGTATTCCTTGAGAAGTCATCTATAAATGATACATAGTACACAGACTTACCCAGTGATGGAACCTTCACAAGTCTAAACACATCATTGTGTACAAGCTCTAATATTTGTTTCACCCTCTTACCACTAGAGGGGAAACTCACCCGATTCTGCTTCCCATATACAAAATTTTCATAGAAATCAAAATACAGAGAGTTATTATTCATACCTTATACCATACCTTTACCATGAAGTATTCAAAGGCCCTTCTCTCCAATATCTCCAAGCCTTTAATGCCATAGCATGGTCTTTTCTCCAGAGACCACTAGATTTTTTGCTCCACTTTCAGGAACCACAGAACTGTTGCACCCGTCAACAACAGTGCTACCTTGCAGCTTGTACAGAGTTCTAATATGAACTCCCCACATCAATACCAGTGCTCCCCAAACCATCTTGTAGGTATCCTTCTCGAACACATTTTTTACACCTGCATCATCCAACTTGCTTACAGAAATCAGATTTTTGGCCAATGCAAGAATATGCAGAACACCCGGAAGTGTTCTAATCCTTCCACCTTGCAAATTCAAATTAAATTTTCTGGGACCAATGATTTTAGCCTTCCTATCATCACCCAAGAAGACATCACCACCATCATATTTCTCACACTCGCAGAACCACTCTCTATGGGGAGTGAAGTGAAAGGATGCATCTGAGTCAATCAACCATGCCTCATGATCTACATGTGTACTTGAAGAAGCCAAGTACACATCCCCACCTTCATCTGAAGTGGTTTTCGCCTCTACAAAAGAAGCATCATCAGATCCCTTTCTTTTCTCAAGAGCTTTAGACTTACAGTCCCTTTTGTAGTGCCCTTCCTTTCCGCATTTCCAGCACACCTTTACAGGTTTTCCTAGAGATTTAGATATCCCTCTAGATTTAGATCTCCCACTTGATGAATTATTTTTGTTTCTATTCTGGGACCTTCCTCGTACAGACAAGGCATCACCATTTTCGCTCTCCATATTTTTTTGTCTCATCTCCTTTGTTAGTAAGGATGAGACTATTTCATCAAACTGCAAGGCAGTTGCATTGCTACCCATTGCAATAACCAGACTATCCCACGAATCTAGTAGAGAACACAACAAACTGATGCACTTATCTTCATCTGAAATTTTAATATCAACAGATAATAATTGACTTACCACATTATTAAATGTGTTAAAATGCTCTATCATCGAGTCTCCATCTTTCATCCTCGTTTTATATAGATTTTTCCGTAGGAATAGTTTATTCACCAGAGAGTTAGATTGGTACAAAGTCCCTAACTTGTTCCACAAAGCCTTAGTTGTAGCTTTCCCTGATACATTCAACAATACTGAATCTGAGATGCACAATTGTATTGTGCTCTTTGCCTTCCAATCTAACTTCTTCCATTATTCATCGGACACTGTCATTCGTTTAGTACCCAGATCTACCGTGATCCATTGATCTTTATCTCCCAACAGATCCTCCATCTTGAGTTTCCATAACTCAAAACTTTGACCATTAAATTTCTCAATCTCTATCTTTCCACTACTCGTTATCTTCTTTCACCACCAGAATCAATCCCGCATATCTCCCACTGAACAGGGTCTACCACAAGCTCGAGTGAAACCCCTCAATAACAAAGGTGTCCCCTTGAAGCCAAAACAGCTCCGATACCAAATGTAGGTTTTAACCCTGCACAAACATTACCTGCATACGAATTCTAAAACACAGAAAATAAACAATGGCGAGAGAATAACACATAAAACAAATATACACAGAGATTTCCCCTGGATCCCAAAACCGGGACTACCAAATTGATTTTTAATTATTGTCCTTTCAATGTTACAATACATATATATATATATATATATATATATAATAATATATATATATATATGCCAAAGCATCCAATACCATGGACTGAAAACCATTGCGCCCAAAACCATGTGCGAAAACCATGCACAAAACCATAGGTAGGTCTACCCACCTAATATAGGGTCCAAAAAAAAAATCCTCGAGGCGTCGCCCTGAACCATGTAGAGGGGGGCTAACCACCCAGCTCAAACCCCCTATGACCCCCCCACTTCGCAGTCGGTGCAACGAAAGGGGGGCTCCTCCCCCCCTCTAACCCCCCAGTTTCACTAGGGGAGCTAGTTGTGGAAAGAATATAACACAACCCAACAAACCCGAAGGAATCCTCATTGCTTGACCTTTCGAATATGACCAAGAAATTAAATAATTTAATAAGCAATGTCACTGATTTGGAAAGGACAACTTGGGAGGGTCAATCCCAATTTAACAAGCCCTCTTTCAAAAGATAAAATTGACCAACCAATAAAAATGCATCTCTTTCATATATATCCCAATTGTAACAAATATTTGAAACCTTGTAATATCTAGAGACCAGCTTGAGTTTGAGGCAAGAAAATATTTAAGGAAATGACTCAGGATATAAGGAACAAGATGAAGATATACTATGGGAACACACTTCATCCACAAATGGATTGTGGGATTCTCACACCTCTTTGATTAAGAAGGTCGAGGCATATAATACTCAAAGGAAAAATTTAGTCCTGATTGATAAATTTGCATCACCCTCTACTGTAACAACCTCAACCCATGGGTTATTCCTTTTGATTGGCCAAACTAGCATCCCTTCAGGTGTCACGAATTTTGGATACAGTTTAATCGATGATGTTAAGAATTCAAAAGCTAACATTTCACTAAATGATATTCTTGCTTTGAACCAACATGAACTCTTAAAGGTAATTGAAAACAACGTTGAGATTCCGAAGCTACGAAATGCATCCAGGAGTGTCTCTCAAATAGATAGCTCTTCAAATAATAAATCAATAATTGATGACAATGATATCATAAGATAGAGATCTACCTCCAAAATGACTCCTTTTCTGTTAACCTTTGAAATTTGTAATAAAAATGTCCATAATTGCATGGTCGAGTTAGAAGCCTCAACGATATAATGCCCCTGGCATTTGCACAAAAGTTAAGTGTTTGGCCTTAGAAGTGCAACACCTTCATTATTCAACTTGACCGATCCAATGTTAATGTAGTCAAACTTCAATTGAAATACACTCCCTCCTAAAGTACCATGTTAGCCTCAAATGATCTTATATTCATCTATAAATTTGGATGGAACTCCTTCCTCAAGTGTAACAAAAAATGTCTCGCATATATCTTCAGAACCTTGCGGCCCTGTCTAGATTGAAAATTTGATCAATTTCTGAGCTCATGGTTCGAAACTCGGGTTAAGGGTTTTTGGGATATTTTTTTGGGGGTATTGGGATTCAATGTTTTCATTGCATGAGGAATATTAAAGGTTCTATGGATAGATATTTGTGATTCAGCCCCTATCAAGGGCATTGATTCTAAACATAAAATGTATCATCTCTAAAATTTGAAGGGAAACAAAGACTATTGGGTCTTGAAAATGTCATTCATTTCCATTACACTTTCACTATTATGTCCATTATATCACCTCCATTTCACTACTATGTCACCACATTCATCCCACTCTCATTATCATTGTGCCACATTTATTTTTTTCCAAACTTTATTGATTCTAAGCCTTTTAAGTGAATTTGTGGTTAAAAATTAGAAAATAATGTGCATATGCTTATACCTAACAAATGGGTTGAGATTGTTGACATGTGTAGGTTGAAAGGACGCTTCTAGAAGACCCTTATGTGGCACTCTAAGGCCAAATTCGAATTTGAGTGGAAAGAATCATGGGATCATGAGGATATGTGTCACATCTCCTAATTATATTGTAACTCTAAAAAGACATGTGTCTTATCAGTTCCTATTTTGATTAGGACTCTAGAGGTAGAGGGAGAGATTCATGGACTCTCATTAATGAGATGGCTTCTCATCTTTTTGTATAAATAGGAGATCTCTCTCCTTCATTTGTTAGCTTAGCTTATGAGTGTTAGTTCTTTAGCTTGGAATTTGTAGTTCTTCCTTGATGGCTTTTGAAAGCTTTGGAGAACTTTGTTGTACTTTGTAATTTTGAAGAATTTGAATAAAGCTTTGATGTTCTCAACATGGAAGGAGATGTGAAGTAGATGTCATGGAGCATATTAGA
This sequence comes from Pinus taeda, assembly GCA_000404065.3. Classification (NCBI taxonomy): domain Eukaryota; kingdom Viridiplantae; phylum Streptophyta; class Pinopsida; order Pinales; family Pinaceae; genus Pinus; species Pinus taeda. The sequence goes on along the minus strand of APFE030673457.1, from coordinate 67,394 downwards.
ATGTAAGGTAAAGTAGATTTCATTTTGTAAATTTTTCTTTGATTTCATTATGTCATTTAATTGCTTTCATGTTTGATAGATTAGATTTTTCATTCATGCAATTTTAATTCATGCAAGTGTGTTCAACCGGTTGATTGTAGATTAGTGATGCACATAGCCTTTTAATGACTAATGACATCATGGAATCATCTTGTCCTTCTGCTGATTTATTTTCTGAGTTCTAATTCCAGCATTGTTATTTCTTTTAGTTTTGTTTTTCTCATTTACTTTCATGCAATTTAGATATCATATTACTCCATTTGTTTATGATTACCTTCCTATAGCCAAGCGACTCAAATAGTGAGGAATCATAATATTATTTGATGTAATATGACTTAGTTCACTTTTCTGCAAGTTAGTGATTAGATTACTGATGTCATTTTCGGTTACCTCCTATAGCCAGAGCGAGTCGAACGGTGAGGGATTGAAGTATGAATGTGTAGTTTGATCTTAGTTTCATTTTATGCAATTTCATTTCATGCAATTTAGATATCATATTACTCCATTTGTTTATGATTACCTTCCTATAGCCAAGCGACTCAAATAGTGAGGAATCAGAATATTATTTGATGTAGTATGATTTAGTTTACTTTCCTACAATTTAGATATCAGATTACTCAATTTGTTTATGATTGCCTCCTATAGCCAGAGTGAGTCGAAAGGTGAGGGGTCAGAATATGAGTTGAAGTAGTGTGATTTAGTTTCCTTTGCTTACAGTTTTTGAATTGCTTTAAGTTCAATTTTCTTTTTATATAGCAGCAAGGATACTGGGTTTCATAGTCACTAGCTCATTGTTTGGTTCTTGCATTCTATTTTGATTGAAGTAGCTGCATATTTACACTTTTGTTTAAGTACTAATTCCATCAATAACATGTTTTAAGATCTCTTGAAGTGCTAAGTTTTGGAAGTTACCATTAGGGACATAACCTTGTCTTGAAATCTCTATCCATACTTGTCCTTTAAAAGTATTCTTAAGAACTTAGAATAGGATTTCCATTTGCATTAGACACTTTAGGAAACCAACAAGAATAAAACCCCAAAAACAACATAAACTATAAAACAACGAAGTAAGAAAAAGGTTAACTAAGCACATATGGTGTACCACACTTCATCAGTTTACGATACCCGGATTGATAATTTATGTAGAGCAATTTAAGACATTAAATTGACTAGACAAGTACCCATACATCGAGATGGATTTTCGTGGTGACCCGGATTTGGCATTACCAACTGGCAAGTAGTGGAGTGCTATAGGTAAAATGATTCAACCATATCTTCGTTTATTAGTTTCATAATGTTTTTGTGCTTTTAAATGTTACCAGGACTTAATCAAACTCATATGTGTGTGTAGATATTGGGCTAGTGCGACTAGCGGCATGCCCACAGGCAACAACTGATGTTCTAGTAGGAGAGGATGTAGGGAGGGCTGTCCTTCGAGATCTAGACATATCGGAGACCCTGGCAGTGCTGCAGGATCAGATCGAGGGCCTCACTCTCGGTATTCAAGATGTCAGGATCGATGAGTTACCTCTGAGGTTACAACGCCACACTACTGGTGTGCTGAGTCGATGGACCAGGCTCTTGCACATGATTGCACAAGCGGTGACATATTATCACCATCATCATTAGTCTAAGATGCTTTTTTGCATTTATTTTTGAGTTCCTAGGTCATATGACCAATTTTGTCTAGGACAAAACATTTTGGAAAAACTATAAACAGTTATATATTTTTGATTTTCAGAGTTTTATTTTGGTTAAGTTATGTAATCCTGATGCAAATGTTAATGTGAAATGCTTTCTTTGCAAATGCTACAAATCTCTATCCAACACATAGTTTGCTAATGAATGATTCAATGTGTTTAAGTTTATGGAAATGTGTTGATATTGAATGGAATCAAACTATCTTTCAAAAATCCCGACTCTTAGGAACATACGATAAATAGCTGGGTTCTGAATGGAATAAACGCTAGTAAGCTATAGGATGACGAGCTGCGAATCTAGCCTGACAACGAGTTAGCATATGCCATGTGAAATGGCATCAGAGAGAAGTTCAATCAATGCGTTATACTCAGCAATGTTGTGCGTCGATCGACCAATACATACCCCTTGAAACTCACTAACTCGCCGCTTGGAGTAAAAATGGCCCAGGCTGCAGAAGATAGGTTCCGCGTACTACGACTAGCTCCATTGGCATACCCAACAAATGGTTCCAAAATGTCTACCATACGGAACAAAAGAGAAGAGGATTACCTAATCGAAATGATCACTCTAAAGGAAAACAAAAATGTAACAAAACAAAAAGATTACTACACCTAATCAAGCATAGTAACGTCTAAGATACAACCCATTTTGGGGTTACGAAAGTGGAATCCCATCATAATCGACCAGCTCATAGGCTCCTTTTGTCAATACTTGTTTAACAATGTAGGGGACCATCCATAATGGTTTAAACTGACTTTCTCCCAATTTATCAGAGTCCTGATCGTAAAGCATGACCAGGTCACCTTCTGAGAAGACACGAGGCTTGACATTTTTGTCAAATTGTGCCTTGACACATTTCTTATGAGCTTTGTTAGCTAGCACGGGGTCACGATGGGTTTCAACCAAGTGGATTAGTTCCAAGAAACGAGCTTCTTCCTTCAAAGTTTCGGGAAGCAGATCAATTGCGAGCTTGAGAGACGAAATTTTGCACTAAATTGGTAAGATAGCTTCCAGACCATACACCAACTGAAAAAGAGTAAATCCGGTCGCATTTCTCACCAAAGTCCTATATGCCCACAAAGTTGAGTACAAGATTAAATGACAATTCCAATTGTGGACTCCAATCATTCTCTGCAGCATGCACTTAAGGACTTTGTTGATTGCCTCAACCTATTCGTTAGATTGCGAATAATATGGAGTAGAACTATCGTGGGATAGTCCTAATTTGGTAGTCAATTCAACCATCATGTGATTGCAAAAATGCGATCCATGATCTGTGACTATAGCCTGTGGAGTACCAAATCTAGAGACGACATGACTAAAAAAGAAGAGAGCAGTCGTTTTTCCACTGTTGTTTAATGTAGGCATCGCCTCAGCCCATTTTGTAAAATAGTTGATAGTGACTATAATATACCCATGGCCCCCAGCTGAGGTGGGGTTACATGTCATGAAATCTATGCCCCATTTACCAAAGGCCCAATAGTAACTACTGGATGTAGTGGTGCAGGTGGTAGTCTGGTTTTGCGATAAAAAATATGACAAGCATGGTAACTTCTTACTGCAGTTATGCAATCTTTGAATATAGTGGGCCAAAAGTAACCAGCTCATAACATCTTTTGTGTAGTAGCATAACTAGATAGATGCCCCCCACACGCACATGAATGATAGTCATTCAGGGCTTTCTCGGCCTCCTCATGTGTGAGGTACCTTCACAAAACTATATCGACACCACGATGGTAAAGTGCATCACCGATGATCATGTAGTCTTTGGCTTGCTATCGAATACACCGCTGTTCAGAGCGAGAGGTATTAGGCCTAAAAGTTTGGTTTGGAGATAGACCAGTATATCTCCATACCATGGATCGCTTGATGATATCAGAAACAGAGTCTCATCCACGATTGATGCTTTAGATGTTAAATCATTGGACGACGATGGGAGGTTGCAAAGTAACTCTGTGAAGATGAGAGACTTCTTTGATTTGGATTTGGTGAATTCCAGATCAAACTCTTGCAAAATGGTTATCCATTTGGAATATTTGCCTGTTGGTAATTGACGCGACAAAGTGTAGGTCATAGTGTTACATCTGACATAATGGTAGTTTTGCAAAAGATAATATAGTGTTGAAATCTCTATACTGCTTGAACAGTTGCTAAAGCCAGCTTTTCGACATAGGAGTACTCGCTTTCTGTATCATTTACGTTGTAGCTTAAATAATATACAGGATGTTCTATTCCATTTTCTTCTTGCACTAAAACCATGGCAATGGTTATATCTGTAGTAGCGAGATACATGTTAAAGTATTTTTGATAGTCATGAGCATACATTAATGATGCTTTTACCAGGGAACCTTTTAAAGCATCAAAGGAAGCTTGTGCAACCTTATCCCAGTGGAAGGGTACTCATTTTTTCAAAAGACACGTATAACCTTTAGCAAGTTTGGCATAATGTGGAATGAACCTCTTAAGAAAGTTAGCTTTCCCTTGGAGTTTCTAAGTCTGAAGCAAATTTGAAGGTGGAGGCATGTCAAGGACTGCCTGAACCTTAAATTAATCAAGTTGAATTCCACCCTTAGAAACTATGAAACCAAGTAATCGACCAAAACCAAAACAAAACACACACTTGTGTGGATTGAGTCATATCTTGTAGTGTTGGCAACATAGAAATATGGCTCTCAAGTGCTACGGATGACTAGTAGGTCATCGAGATATGATTGAACAATGTGCTTGATGTCATGGAAGGCATAGTTCATTGCCCTCTGAAAATTTTCCCATGTGTTCTTCAAACTAAAAAGTAGTTTACGGTATGCGAATGTGCCCCATGGAAATATAAATGTAGTCTTCGACTAGTCCTGTGGGTGGATATTGATTTGATTGTATCTACAAAATCAATCCATGAATGAAAAGATTTTGCATCCAGCACATTCATCAATGATCTAGTCGATGAAGGGTGTAGGATAGTTGTCTTTTGGACATGCTTGATTTACATTCCTATAATTGCCGCATACTCTAATTGTTCCTTGCTTTTTCATCACAGGAACAATCTTTGACCCCAATCAGTTTGAGGAATAGGGTAAATGAAATTGGCATGCAGAATTTTTTCAACTTCTGCCTTAATGGCTGCAGCTTTCTTTAGGTGAATAGGTCGAAGCCATTGTTGTACCAGTTTGACATCTGGATACATCTTGAGTTCATGTTCAATGATTCTTGAGTCAATGCTTGGCATTTCTTCATATGACCATACAAATACATCTCTGAATTCATGAAAGAGAGTGCAATATATTTCCAGTTCTGAAGGAGAACAAGATTTTCCAACCTGAATATTCTCTACAACATTAGGTTTGGACGAGATATTAATGGCGATAGTTTCTTCAATATTGGATATATTTCACTTGGAATCCACTATATTTACAGTATTTGATAAAAAATCAAAAAATGAAGGATGATTAAGGTTGCTTGAATAATCTTCATTGTTATCTTGAAGGTGGGAATGATGATGGTAATCTTCCCATGACGTCTCTCCTATCATCATCGACTGAATGATTCCTTCATCTGTAGAATGTATACGAGACCAAGGATCAGAAGGGGTACCATACTTTAGAGACCTATCTATCCAAACACTCGCTGAGTTTTGATTTGGGTTCACTGCCAAGGCCCAAAGAATTGATTGCTACAAAGATTCTATGGGGCTTGGGGGTAACACCTTGTGTTGATCCACACTATCAAAATGGTTAGAGTTATTCTTTATCTTAGAAAATATAGAAGAGATCATATGACAGGTTTCCACTGTGGCCACTTCTACCAGATTACTTGGAGGCGGGAGGGAAAAAGTACCCATTAAGGAAGAGTCTTTTAGGAGACCTACTCCAACATTTTGAAGTGATTGAGAACTTTCATGGATCAATGGAATGTTTCCAGTAGTTTGTGAACTATTGGGGAAAAATGTTAGTTGGTCAACGATTGTAATTCCACCTTGGAAGGGAAATGCAATCTTTCTAAAATATGTAGACACAACAGTAGCCATAGCATAAATCTAGGGCCTTCCGAGCAAGATATTATATTCAAGGTTTTCATCGATGACTTCGACCTCAATTTCTACTGTCTTGCCCCCTAGTTCATCTTGCAAGTTACTTAAAATCCCATACAACACATATGTTCTTCCATTGAATGCTTTTAATGGCGTTGATGATCGCGACAAGGGTGGTGAACCTAAATTTTTCCAGCAACTCATTGAAAAAATGCAGGTAGATGCCCCCTCATCAATGATTGTTCAGTGAACAATTTTATTGAGGGATTTTACCTGGATAAGGAAAGCAAGTTGGGTAGATAACTGAGGTTCGTATCCTTTATGGTTAAAGGCCACAAGATTGGAATCTGTTGGATCAATCCCACCTATTGTTGATAACAAAGCCTACTTTTGGGAGGGGCAATTCTGTAGTACCTCAAGGGTCGACATAGTGGATGGTGATTGATCCAGATCCTCCTCTATATTATAATTATGTGCTACTCGAGCATGAGAATTAAATGTCGATTTATGTACTACTCCCTTTGGTGGCTTTATAGTTAATTCAGGAATGATGGGTGGAACAACTTTTGGTGAAGTTGTTGTCGAACTACTGGGTTGATTTGTAGCCTTATTGTTCGATGACTGTGGATTCCCATAATATTTGTTCCTTGTTGATATCAAAGCATAATTTTGTTATTTCGAGATGGATAGAATAAGCACTTGTGATGTGGAAGAATGATCGATAACAACTAGATTGGTTTCTGGGTTTGGAAATGGATCAGTCAACATTGTTGAGGTACTTGTAATTTTTAAAAATTTCACAACCTCAGCTTGATGTGGACAATCTTTCATGAAATTTTCATCTTTACATATGTAACATGGATAACGAGGTTTATTTTCCCCAGTAGGTTTTCTAGGAGTTGAATTCTCATGTTTCTTCTTATTATTTTTCCCTTTCTTCTTTCCCCCTAGTTGCTTTGGATTCTTACCTTTGTCGAATGATATGGCATTAATCTCTGAGGCAAGAGGTGTATCATTTGATTTTTGACTAGAAACTGCAAGGGCTTTACCAGATGGAGCCTTTACGGTTTGCATGCTTGAGGTACTGATCACACCATTGCCAGTGTGAGAGTCCCTATTCAATTTAGGAGGAGGAGGAATGGAAAATTCTGGTCTAGGAATGTCAAGAATTTTGTCGTAGAGTGTGCCAAATTGAGTATAGATCAAGTCTAAATATTGTGCACGAGCAATGACTTTTTCTTCAGTGACAACTCCTCCCTTCGCCACATCCTTAGTAATAGAAGGCAATAAGGACTTAATAAACCACTAAGCTAGAAGTTGATCAGGAACATACATCTTTACCATTCAACGACGACGTCACCACTCATGAATATGATTGGATATGTGACTGGTCATGGTCTATTTAAAATTGGTAAGGAGTTTTGTTCCCGTTTCATACCTCATGGCTAATTGGAAGTGGGTTAGAAAAATAGTGGCAAGGGCACTGAAGTTATCAAACGAAGTTCTAGGAAATTCAATATACCATTTCACTATTGGACCAATGAGTATTCTTTGAAAAAGGTGAAGCCTAATTGAATCATCATTTAAGGTGTTAGATGAGCACCACAAATGAAAAGTCATTACGTGATTCGATGGATCTTCACCTGGATTTCCATTGAATTTAGGAATATCGAAGGGAAGTTTATGAGGAATCACTGGCCATTAAGGGGCGTATGAAATTGGATCAATCGTTAGTTGGTTCAAATTTGGTAATTCTAGAGTTGCTACAAAAGGCAACTGTTGATTCAGGTTAGGTGAAGCATACCCAAGATAAGATGGAATCACCTTAGCAGTAGGTCTTTGTATACCAGCATAATGTATCTGATGTTGGTAACTCTGATAAGGTTGTTGGTAACCATTATAGTGTGGGTGTTTATAACCCTTTTGAAAATGCGGTTATCCATTACCTACAAAGCCTTATTGCTCAGGTCCTTGGTATGTTTGCTAGAATTGTTGTTGTTGATATTGTACCAGCCATGGTTGTTGGACCATTAGCTAATGCCCAATACTGGAATATTGACCAAGATGTGGGGTGATAATACATGTTTGTGCCTGAGTCATTCTAGGTATGGAAGCACTAACTTGAGGTTGTGATTGAGCTGTAGAGACAAGAGGTTGTTGTATTGCAACCTAAGAGACTTGAGGTTGACATGCAACAGGCAGTGCTTGTATTTGTGACACAGTCACAATAGTAGGTGTAGTGGGAATATTCGACACAGGTTGGACCGGTTGCATTGAATATACAACCCTTGGTTGTTGAGGCAGTATTAGTACCCAACTGCTGGATGTAATTCTAGTTTGACCTAAATTTTGTTGTAAACTCTCATATGGTTGTTCCCTGGGAGGGAACAATGAAAAAGCATACTGCTCTCCATATATCGGTCTTTGAATATTAGTCTACCCAAATTGATACTGGCATGTAGGATCAATTTGTTGAGTTTCAACATAAGAAATACCAGATGTGATTCCGGATGAACAAATAGGAATAGACCATGTCGTTGAAACAATCTCTGAGTGGACTCCAGCTAGTGATTGATAACTAGTTGGGACAGATGGTATACTAACAAACATTGTAGGAATGGTAGCAGGAAGCTCCGCTGTAGCTGTATTAGATGATACAGTCCTAGATGTTGATGGTTGCTCAGACATGTTTAGTCTATCCAAAAGATTTCCCAGCGATTCGACAGGAACTTGCGATGAAGGATGACTAAAAGAACTAACTTCAGGAGTAGAAGGATACAAATGAATCCTAGTCCCAAAATGTAATGGGATACTGGATGGAAGATCCTCTACTATCTCCTCTATAGCAATCAGTCTAGGTGGAAGAGGCAGACTGTTAGGTCCGTAAAATATTTCTGGAGTTGAAGAAGGTATAGCTTCTGTAGTGATAGATACTGGAGGGGTGACACCTTTTGAATTTTGGCACTCAACTTCCAGATGTTCAGGTAAGTGGACTTCAGTCTTTGGATCAGCTCTAGTTGGACATATTTTAGGTATAGAAGTGTCTATTGTTACACTAGGATTAATTCTAATGTCCTCTTGTAACTGTGGAACTTTTTCTGTAAAGGCAGTTGTACCAGAAATGATCGGAGTAACTGTAGTCTATGACAATGTTGAAACACAAGTTTCAAATAAATTAGGTGAATTGGACTCAGTTAAATGAGACTGTTTTTCCCAAAATGGCTTCATTTCTGCAGTCAAAGACAGTTGACTCGCTAGTCATCGTGAACGACGGGGTTTTGATTGACTTTCTTCCATGATTGCAGATTACTTGATCAACTCAAAATTAAAGGGAAAATGATGTTATTCCGAATTAAATAAATTTTAAAGATGCTTTGACACAACTTTGCTTTTTCAATTTTTAAGAGTTGAGAAAAAGCTAAAGATGACTCTAGTCCCCTTCAATTTTTAATGAGCCTGAAGTGACAAGTGCTCAGATGGATGTTTTCTTTTAGGGAGTCGAAAAGGAACGAAAGTGACTACTCTAGAAATCTAGACAGAGGGATTACCAAACCAATCGCAAAACTGCAATATACACCTTGGTGATAAATTAGAGAGAAATTACCAAGGACTTATGTACGACAGTCAATCTCCCCGAATGTTGTGTTCAGTGCATTGCGATCGATAGGGTGGTAGACACGGCTTCCTATGGATAAAGGATATAAGCCTATTGTGGTCTCCCAGTATATATTCGATGGTACGGGGAGCACAAGTCTATGCTAGCACTTGTCGTATCAAAGAGGAGGAATCACCCAACCTTCGATGAAAATGACAGTTACTAGATTTTACGTTGCCAAAACACATCTCTAGCCTAGACCTTTAGATGTGTTGCGTTAGGTTCCAAAGCGTTATTAAGTTCATTGAAATTTATTTTAGAGTTGATCTTGCTTATAATTTTTCCTTTCAATGGTTCACTGTGTGATGTAGATGTAAAATTCCAAAATGCAATCTACAATGATAAACAATTGTTGTTTATTTTTAGCAATGAAAATCCTAGCTACTAAGGAAAGAAGATTATGATTCTTTCAAACAAAGAGCAAAGAGCACACACTAAATGCACTTTTCCTAAATCATTTTTCGCACACAGCCAAAATGTGAATACAAATGCATGTATTTGTTTTTCGTTCCCTTTAATGTGAAAAATACCAAAAGGAAAAACTAAGTAGAGAAGAGATCTGAAATATTTTTACTCAAAGCAACATTTTGACAATTTCTTTTTCAAAATGGAAAGGAAGACTGAACAACACTTTTCAATTTCGAATAGAAAATGCTTTCGACACTTCAAATATTAACAAATCAAATAAAATACATGACAAAAATTTCAATCAACTACCTAGAGAAGGAAGACTCAACGAAACTTCTCTTTTTGACACAAAAACAACAGTTACGACACTTTTTGCACCAAAACGACCGATCGATTTAAGCAACTTTTTCGACAAAGGATCATAAATGATGGAAAAATACATAAAAACATTTACTAATCCTGATCAATGGAGGTTGAACAATGTAATGAAATTAGGCTTCACCAATGAGATACTGTTCATAAGAAGAAAAAAAACAACTAAATAGAGTTGAAAGCAAAGACAGAAAACCCCAAATTTCAAGGAGAGAAATAGGATTACTTAGTCATCGCACCTATGCCTAACAGAAATAGAGATGCATCGGACTTGCTACACTCGGGAAGTGTGATGCATACTGGTTCACAGTGACAGACAGTACAATGGGCCAGAGAGTGAAACTGAGATGGGTTTTGGCTCAAATTTGCAGCTGAGTTTAGTGAGTTAAGTTGAGCTATGATGGACAGTAAAGAGAAAAGTATAGGGGTATGATCTTGGGAGATTACTGAGCTACCAAAAGGGCATCTAGAATGCTTGTAAGTCAGATGTTCAATTCATAAACTAAATTGGAGATTGATTGAAGCAACATTCATCTACTTTGCAATTGCAGAGAAAGAGCAGTTTGAAGGCTATCTGGCTAACATCAGGCTCCATATATAGTTTATATAGCAAACAACAACAACAAAAATACAAACTATTCAATCCCTAGTGGAGTCACCATTTTGTTTCTAGGAAAACTAGTGTCTTTTCGATCTGTTAGCCCTATAGGATTGGCAGCTATCCTACAAGCAAACAATCAAAGCAATTTGGGATTTTGTCTATGTATAATAGATAAGAGAGAGGCAAAGGAACCAACCTGAATCTTCTGCTTGACTCCTTTCTTGATTTATCTCCCCCTTGATAGAACTAGCAACTACTCTCCTACTTATCCCGCTTAAAGAATACCTGTAGAGACAAAGTAACAAAACACCATCAAAGCATCTCAATCTATTATCTCATAAGCATTGTAGAATCAGAAATACAATGAACATACAATGGCATTCACAAATAACAACATTCAGAAATACACGATATTATGGAGGAAAACTCAAAGAACTTTATTAAAATAGAAGGGAGAATTACAACCTAGCTGTCTGATCCAGCATCATCCTCTCAGCATCAAATCCCTCTTCACCTTATGAAAAGTAAGATCACCCAACAATACAATGTTCTTTCTCAACCTCAAACTATCAGCACTTCCTTACAAATTACAAAATTCCAGCCTCTAGACCTCTCAGATGAGGGATCCATTTATAAATGTCTGCAAGGGTGTGAGTCATCTCTAGGTTTTTGATTAGTGTCATTCCACTTGTTGTTCTTGGTTACACTTCAAGATTTCTTGAATGTCTTACTCATCCTTGGGTGAATTCAGAGAGGCAAGTGTCATAGGAGAAGTTTCTATAAGTTTCCATGAGCATCCACTTAGAAAACTGTCTCAGACATTTGTCTATTCTCACTCATCGCACCCCACAGAAGGCCTCTTTAGTATGCATCGCACTTGGCTAGTGTAGAGTCAGTATGCATCGCACCCTAACAGTGGAGCAGTCAGTATGGTCCAATTTTGGCTAGTTTTGAGTGGTTTTTTTAGGTGGAACTTCTAGGGAATGATGTAATCAGTTGACCATGATCCTTTAGGGTATGAAACAACACTTTTAGGGGTTGAAGAGCCCTTTCTTTATCGACATATAATATTGGGGTTGTAGTGCCCAAATATGTCTATAATAGGTTTGAGCAATTTTTCTAGGACTAGAGCCCAGGTCACTGTCAAGAACTCAATGACACTTTCAGAATTGAAAGGTAACAACAAAATAAGGAAACAAATGTAATTGCTTAAACAAGGACTTGACTGGACCCCTACTAGTTATTGAAGGCATTTCATCAAATATGGCACAATTATGTAATCTACATGTTCAAACAACAGATCTGAGCATAGGGGTCTCGTACTCATGTGAGAATCACTAAGAAGCATTGATGCCTCAACAAATTAGCTATAATTTCATCCATTCGGCCATGGATACATTGTTCCTTCATTTACAAGTAAAAACATGATGAGATCCATACATAGCCACTATCATGATACATATTCATAATTAGCATAATAACAACTGAAATACCAAGGAAGTCACAACCGTATAATTCACATATAAACCAATATAATACTCATGAAATAACAAGGAGAAACAACCTCATATGAAAGATGCAAAGGCAAACTAGTTGTGGGACTTCCATGAACCACTTCACCGTAGACATGGCTGAGCCAAATATCTCTTTAGTCAATCACCCCCATGCCATATTGTAAGCATGAATGTGGGATCTCATAAAAAAGATAAATCAAAACCATCTAGGGCTCCTAGAGGCCAAACCACCTAAACCCATAAAAAATGATTCCAACTCATGGTTGGACATCACAAAGACACCATCATATTGGTTTCTACCCAAGCCTTCTAGGGCTCCAGAGCGTTTGTTCCAACCAAGGCTTCTAAGCCTAGTAACTCAACCCACAACTGTTGCTTAGCTTCTAGATAATTTGTCCAACCAGGGCTTCCAAGGCTAGTAACTCAACCCACCAAGGGCTTCTAGAGCGTTTCTCCAACCAATACTTCCAAGACTAGTAATTCAACCCAAGTTGCTACATGGATTGTAGAGTGTCTATCCAACCAGGGCTTCCAAGAACTAGTAACTCAACCCACACTAAAGGAAACATTAGAGCCAACCATAAAAATAAAGAAATGAACCCACAACACCATGGCTATCCAAGAAATGGCAAGTCTAGGAAGATCCACTATCAATCCAGGCAATCTTCCATGTGAATGATAGATCATGACCAATAAACCACATGCATATGCCATGCATGCTAAAACTAGTGAGGAAAACATACATGCAACTCAGTACCTGTAAGAAAAACCCGATGTAGTTGTTGATCCTGATGTCTTCTTGTGCTTTACTTCTCTTCCTTTGCCTTCTTGCTCGAAAACTCCAAGAATGCCACACTCCTCCAAGAGTTCTCCAAAAACTCTAAGTGTCCAAGAGTATGAGAGAAAGAGAGAATAGAGAGAGAGAACTTCAAAACTAAATTCAAAAAAGTCTGTGAACTGATCCACATAAGCCTTGTTATTAATGATGGATCTATTTTTTTCATTTTCCATTATTTTCCTTCATTTTCCTCCTCACATGCAACCTATGACCCTTCACCTCCATTTTCTCATCATTTCCATTATTTTCATAAATAAATGGCAATAAATGCCACTTTTCCTTTCCAAATCCTTTTCCATTTCCTTTTCCAATTTCCTTAGCTATGAATGAATCACTAGTGAGTCTCATCACTATGCTTTTTCCCAACATTCATCTAGGAATACGTGTCCCATCAACCGTGGTTATTATTTTTCCTTTATTAACTTTTATTACATGGAATTTTCACCAGGGCTATTACAGAACCCTCCCCCTTGGGGGAGCACCATCCTCAGTGTTCAACAACACCTACAGCTAACAAGGTTGTTGTAAGAAAAACATACTGCCCATGGATATTTATAACTTAGCTCATTGTAGTATTTACAATGATCATCCCGTTGAGAAGCAAACCAACACGACAACATAACAAGTATAACACCATAATGAAATGACACCCATACCATATTAAAGCTTTATAGCATAGCTCATGGAAATATTTACATCCATATACATATGTACATATACCAAGCATCACCAAAACATGTACAAAAAACATATACCAAAGACATAGACTAATAAATCTGCTCAACCAACGAATAAGGAAGGATACATAGCCCGCATTTGATCCTTCATCTCCCATGTGAGAAACAAAACCATCATTCATTCTGGAAAGAAGGATGTGTAAGAAAGGAAGAAACCCATCCATCTCAACCTCCATTGTGAATTTTATGGAGTTTGATTAAGAAATAAGATGGTTAGGAAACAAATCCAATTTTTTGCGACCATGAGTCCAAACAACACAAGTATCATCAACAAACTGCTTCCATTTCTTAGAGTGAAACTGAGCCGAGGCTAAGGCCTCGGTCTCAAAATTTTCCATGGATAAGTTAGAAACTATAGGGAAAAGAGGAGAACCCATCGCTACCCCACAGGTTTGTTCAAAGAACTCACCTTGGAAATTGAAGAAAGTGGAGGAGAGGCGGAGGGAAACTAATTTGGCAGTGTCATTATCAGTGAAGTGATTAATGACATCAATGGCCCCTTGAATAGGAATTTTGGTATAAAGGAAAACAACATCAAAACTCACTAACAAATCCCCTATATCTAGTCTAATATCCTTCCATTCTTTAACAAAGGAAGAAGAGTCCTTAACAAAGGAATAAGTGCGACCAACAAGAGGTTTGAGCCTTTGAGATAAGAATTTAGTGAGAAGATATGAAGGCCCACCTATTGTGTTAACAATGGGTCTCAGGGGGACCTCAACCTTATGAATCTTGGGAAGGCCATAAATTATGGGGGTAAGGGGATTACTTTCAGTAAGTTTTTTACAGAGAGGTTTAAGTGAGTTAATCGAATTAATGGAGGTCATTATTTCTTTATTAACTTTTTTAATTGGATCCTTATGAAGCTTGATGTAACTACCACCATTATAAATATGGTCTAACATTTTGTTAACATGGTCTAATTTATCAAGAATGATGATGGCTCTGCCTTTGTCAGCCTTAAGGATGACAATGTTGGGATCATCCTTTAAATCTCTAAGGGCAAGAGATTCATCTTTGCTAATGTTTCTTTTGGGAGACTTAGCCTTCTTGAGAAAAATGGAATAGTATTGCCTATTAACTTCCTTAACATTATTAGGAAGGTCTCTAATACCAAAGTCAATGTTACAGATAATGTCATTTATCAGAATCTTATTAGGGGAAAGGGAGAAATTAATCCCTTTATTCAAGATGCTAAAAATAGAAGGACCAAAATTTTTACTAGAAAGATTAATAAAGTTCTTAAAAAGAGGAGAACATTTATTATTATTATTATTATTATTATTATTCATTGCATCATCATCATTATTATTATTAAACATGTTATTATTAAAATTCTTAATATTTTTAACTTTTCTCTTGTTATAATTGAGGGTCCTATTATCTATATCTTTAAAACCCAACTTATTATTGGTTAACATTTTATGCATATGATTGTGTAATGAACTTTTAGAAGAGCCAAGATTATGATTATTGGGTTTTAAGCTAATAACGGAAGAAGGGGTAGATGAAATCGGATAATAGGGAGAGGGAAGGTCAGGAAAGATGATTGATGAAGGTAAGTGGGAGGAAGGGTCAACGCAAATAGATGTAGCTAAAGGGACAAAATTGCCAAAGGAATCCAAAGAAGAAGGAGAGTTTGAAACCATGCATCAGGAAGAAGGATGACCAGGTAGGTTAAGAGAGCAAGGCAAATGAGAGGAAGGGTCGACGTAGACAAGAGAAGTCAAAGGGATGATGCCGCTGCAATGGGAATCAGATTACAAAGATAAGGGATAGGGATAGGGCTCATAAGGAGATGGAGGGGGAGAAGAAGCCGATGATGTAGAGGAAGGGAGAACTACAAAATGGAGGGATGATTTTTCATTGGAACAACCAATAGAATATTGTTTGATCAAAACATTATTGACATTGATGACATGAGAAACTGACTCAATAATGAAAACACCTGCGGGATGGGGGATAAATATCAGGGTGGGTGACTAGTTGGGAGACATCCAGAGCTCCTCTGTAGGTGTTAGATGGATCAAATCTTGCAGTGAAACCCATTTCATCATTGACTAGCCGATTAGGAACCCAATTGGAGAAACTACCTTCATTACTAGAGCTAGAAGAGGGAAATTCATTGCTGAACCAGAGTAACTTGTGTGAAGGATCAGGATTAACTTCCATTCTGGAACAAATTTCTTTGCTACCATCCGAGGGGTCAAATCTAAAATTGGTCGAAGTTTTAGAAGAAGCGAAAGTTGAAGTTGGAGAGGACTTTGAAACCTGGATGGTAGCAGAGAAATCCATTCCAGTATTGAAGTTAATCATGATCCTTCATGTGAGTTACTCTGGTTCACTAATGAATTTCCCTCTTCTAGCTCTGAAAATGAAGGTAGTTTCTCCAATTGGGTTCCTAATCGACTAGTCAACGATGGAACTAGTTTTAGCGCAAGATTTGATTCATCTAACACATGTAGAGGAGCTCTGGATGTCTCCTAGCTAGTCGCCCATCCTAATCTTTGTTCCCATCCCACAAGTGTTTTCATTACTGAGTTAGTTTCTCATGTCATCGGTGTCAGTAATATTTTGACCAAACCATCTTCCTCTGGTTCACCTTGATCTCTTAACCTTCCTAGTCATCCTTCTCCCTGATGTATGGTTCCAAGCTCTCTTTCTTCTTCATATTCCTCTGGTAGCATTGTCCCTTTAACTACCTCTTTCTGCATTGACCCTTCCTCCCACTTACCTTCATCGATCATCTTTCTTGACCTTCCCTCTCCTTGTTGTTTGATTTCATCTATCCCTTCTTCCCTTCTTAACTTAAAACTCAATAATCATAATCTTATGTCTTCTAAAAATTCATTACACAATCATACACAAAATGTTAACTAATAATAAGTTGGGTTTTAAAGATATAGATAATAGGACCCTCAATAGTAATTAATAGAAAAGTTAATAATATTTAGAATTTTATAATAACATTTTAATAATAATAATAAATAATAATAATAATAATAAATTTTCTCCTCTTTTTAAGAACGTTACTAACCTTTCTAGTAAAAATTTTGGTCCTTTGGTTTTTAGCATCTTGAATAAAGGGCTTAATTTTACCCTTGCCCCTGATAAGATTCCCATAAATGACATTATCTATAACATTGAATTTGGTATTAAAGACCTTCATAATAATGTTAAGGAAGTTATTAGGCAAGACTATGCCACTTTTCTCAAGAAGGCTAAGCCTCCCAAAAGCAACATTAGCAAAGATGAATATCTTTCCCTTAGAGCTTTAGAGGATGGCCCCAACGTTTTCATCCTTAAGGCTGACAAAGGCATGTTGTCCTCATTCTTGATAAATTAGACTATGTTAAGAAAATATAGGCCATCTTTATAATAGTGGTAGTTACATCAAGCTTCATAAGAATCTGATTAAAAAAGTTAATAAAGAAATAATGACCATCATTAATTCAATTAATTCCCTTAAACCTCTTTGTAAAAAAATTGTTGAAAGCAATCCCCTTACCCCCATAATTTATGGCCTTCCCAACATTCATAAGGCTGGGGTCCCCCTAAGACCCATTGTTAAGACAATAGGTGGGCCTTCATATCTTCTGGCTAAATTCTTAACTCAAAGGCTTAATACTCTCATTGGTCGCATTGATTCCTTTGTTAAGGAATCAATTTCCTTTGTTAAAGAATCGAAGGATATTAAACTAGATCCAGGGGATTTGTTAGTGAGTTTTGATGTTGTTTCCATTTATACCAAAATTCCTATTCAAGAGGACATTGATGTCATTAATCAGATCACTAATAAATGACATTGCGAAATTAGTTGGCCTCTGCCTCTCTTCCACTTTCTTCAGTTTCCAAGGTGATTTCTTTTAACAAACCTATGGGGTAGCGATGGGTTCTCCTCTTTCCCATATAGTTGCTAACTTAGTCATGGGAGAGACTAAGGCCTTATCCTTAGCTCAATGTCACTCTAAGAAATGGAAGAGGTTTGTTGATGATACTTGTGTCGTTTGGCCTCATGGTCGCGAAAAATTGGATTTGTTTTTTCACCATCTTAATTCTTAATCAGACTCCATCAAATTCATAATGGAGGTTGAGATGAATGTGTGTCTTCATTTCTTAGACATTGTTCTCTCTAGAATGAATGATGGTTCTATTTGTCACGAGTCTTTCTCAAGAAAACTCACACAAAACAATATCTTCATTCTAGTTTGCATTATTTTCTGGTGCAAAAATTCAAGGTTCTCAGTACTCTAGCCACCCATGCTTTAAAATTTTTGGAGGAGATGAACCTAGAAGAGGAAAAATATTGTCTTCTTAAAGTTTTTGAAAATAATGGCTATATAGAAGATCTCAAGTCCTCAAGGCTTTCCAAAGATCCCATAAAGAATTGAGGGTTAAGCCTCCTAGTAGTTTCCCAATCTCTAAGGTACAACTCTTGTTTATCCAGGGAACCACTAATAGGATTGTCCATATTCTGAAGAAGAATAATATCTCCTCTACTTCAAGCCTCTTAATACCATTATAAATTCTCTTAGATCCATTAAAGACCCTATTGACCCCAAGGACATGAAAAGAGTTTACTCGATCCCATGTTCCTGTGGGGTTCTGTACATTGGGGAGATGATCACTCTATTAAATTGAGAATCCAAGAACATGCTATAGACATCAGGCACAACTAATCTCGCTCATCAGCTCTTGCAAAGCATGTAGAGAAATATAAGCACCATGTTTGCATTGAGGATTCGAAGATCATTGCCATGGTTGATAATTTCCACCATAAGAAGCTAAGAGAGGTTATTGAGATTGAGAAACATGCTATCAATCTCAATATGGATGATGGGTGGAAATTGAGTAAGAGTTGGATTCCAACTCTTTCATCTTGATTATTCCCCCCTCCCCTTCTTTTTTTAATAGATAATGAATAATTTCATATATGT